>PVKE010002649.1:0-80339 GCA_004027555.1 Craseonycteris thonglongyai
CTATTCTGCTGTTGAGTCCATTCCTTGAGGTTTTTTGTTTTTTTAATTGTAGTTTTCAGTTTTAAAATTTTATTTGATTTTTTTCATATCTTTGATTTGCTTCCTGACACTTTCTATTTATTTAGTGGGGTTTTCTTTCTTTCTTTTTAATTTTATTCTTTTTTTCATTTGTTTCAAGTGAGTTTGTGATTGCTCATAAAAGTATTTTTACATCAGCTGCTTTAAATTCCTTGTCAGATTGTTTTAGCATCTCTGGCAGCTTGGTGTTGGCACCTGTGGATTGTAATTATTTTTCATGCAGTTTGAGGTATTTCTGGTTCTTGGTATGATGAGTGGTTTTCAGTGGAAGCTTTTACATTGTTGTGTTATGTTATGAAACTGTGGGTCTTAACAAAGCCTTCTGTTTGGGCTGTTTTTCTGACACTGATCTGACAGAGCAAGAATGTAGTGATCCTCTGGTACTTTCAGGTAGAAGTACGTAGACACTGTATTTATGTTTATTTTATATATTACGTCCAGGGGCTAGAGTTGTACTTAACAGGAGGACTAGGGAAAAATACATCTACTTGACCTTCTGGGAAGCTAATTTTTTTTTTTTTAATTTGTTAAGCATCTACTAAGTGCCAAAAATGTAATGCAAAACACATATACATTGCAGGGAGATCCAGATGAGTCTGAATCCTGAATCTGCCACTTAGAGGCTGTTCTGAGGATCAAAGACAAGAGATAGCAGTCCTTGAAGTACTTTCATTTCCAGTCTCTCCTTTAATCTTCATATCAAATCTGTGAAGTTGGTCTTATCAACATAATTTTGTAGGTGGGAAGAGAGACTCAGTGAGGCAAAGTTATTGTCTCAAGATAATTGGGCCCTCAGCTTGCCACCCCGCCACGGATGAGATAAAGAAACACACAGGAAGAGGACTGTGGGGTAACAGCTGGTCTTAGGTTGTGTGAGAAATTAGAGGAGTAGGCAGTCTGGTAGGCTGCAAGTTGACCTTGGCATCAGCCTCAGAAGACCTTGGGTCTGGTCCCCACTGAGTCACCAGGTTAGTTGTGATCTCAGACAAGCCACTTAACCTCTCTGGGCCTTCCTTCCACCTTAGGTAGACAGTATCCAAGGTGCTATTCACTGCTATGATTTTATGATGAACCTAAAATATATTAAGTTCTACTAGATGCAGTATATGTGGGTGAGTGAAGATATATTAAACTCAGAAACAGACACACAGAACATCAGCACACAATGGGGTGTGAAAAATACTTTGGCAAAGACCAGGATCAAGGGGAGAAAAGGTGTGATTATCCACGAAGGCCTTTGAAAGGCCTCAAGGTCATCAAGGAATTCATGATCAATCTTTGGGAAGACTTTCCTTTTTATGAGGTATGGGCCCTTCCTCTTCCCCATTCATGCTTCCCATTAGTTGCGTCTTAACTTATTAACTAATGTGCCTTCCTAATACATGGTAAATTCTGCCAACTGGGGGTGTTTGAGCTTGTCTGACCCTCACGAACAACTCTGTGAGTCATGTGCTATATTTATTCCCCTCACCCATTTTATATAGGAGGAAACTGAGGCTCAGAGAGACTCAGGAGCTTGTAGGTGATGGTGGCCAGGTGTTAACTGAGTTCTCTCTGCTTGCTGACCCTCATTCTTGACCACTATCCTATGTCACATCCTGTGTCTCATCTTTGCCAACCCAGAACCCAATAAAGTGTTGGGAACAGAGTAGTCAATAAGTTCTTGTTGAATGGATGGATAGAAGGAAGAGATGAATGAAGGAAGGAGAAAAGATGATGGACAAGAAGATTGGGAAAAGGATGGATCAAAGAAAGGATGCAAGGTTGATGGATTGATGGATACAGTGGTTCCCAACCTTTTTGGCACCAGGGACCAGTTTTATGGAAGACAATTTTCCATGGATTGGGGTGGGGTGGGGGAGGGTGGTTTCAGAATGATTCAAACACATCACATTTATTGTGCACTTTATTCTGATTATTATTACATTGTAAGACATAATGAAACAATTATACAACTCACCAAAATGCAGAATCAGTGGGACCTCTGCAAGCAATTAATATGCGTCTGCAAGCAATGGATTTATGATGGTCTCTGTGCAGTCAAACCTCTCTGCTCATATTCATCTATATTTTCAGCCACTCCCCAGTGCTAGCATCACCGCCTCAGCTCCACCTCAGATCGTCAGCCATTAGATCCTCACAAGGAGCCACAACCTAGATCCCTCCCATGCGCAGTTCATAGTAGGGGTCGTACTCCTATGAGAATCTAATGCTGCTGCTGATCTGACAGGAGGCGGAGCTCAGGCGGTCATGTGAGCAATGGGGAGCGGCTGTAAATACAGATGAAGCTTCACTTTCTCACCTGTTACTCACCCCCTGCTGTGCAGCCCAATTCCTAACAGGCCACAAACCAATACTGGTAGATACCCCAGGATTGACAGATAAAAAAGAATGGGTGGATAGATGGATGGAACACCCTGAAATATGTAGGGCAGGGGGCATAAGATGCATTAGGAAGCTCAGGTCACACTTAGTAGAGAACTAGTAATCTCCAGCTAGCTCTGTCTTTCTTCTCTCCTTCCATTTATGCAGCGAGAAAGCAGAACATTGGGACCGGGTCTGCCCAACACAGAACTCCAGGCTCTTAGCCCCTCTGGTATTATTCTGGAATGTGTCCCCTATACCCAAGGGGCCCTTCTAGAGGTGGAGCTCCATCACAGGAACATCTGAGCCATGGGGTTCTTGTAGTCAGATGGGTGGGGGTCATGGTTTGGGATATGGGGAGGGAAGGATCCAATCCGTTAGGAGAAGATACGAAATCTGGGTCCAGTTCTTGAGGGAGGAAGGTGGTAAGCATTAAGCAAGCCAGATATGACTAACTGAGTCACTGATATTAATTAGCTGGGTGACTTTGGGCAAGTGGTTTCATCTCATTGAAACTCTGTTTCAACATGAGGGTATCAGCATATCCACTTTACAAGGCAATTTCAAGAATGAAATGAAATTATATATGGATAAAAATGCCCGATCGGCATCCTCAATAAATAAGTGGTATTGTAATTATTATTTCTATTATATTATCTTTGAAAAGTCCTTGGATTCAGAAAAACAGCCGTTGGGTCTCGAGTCAGGGAGTTACCACCAGATATGTGCCTGTGGACAGTCATTGAGCCTCCATAGGTGCTGTTCTAAGAATCAGGCACTGTGCTCACTAGGGAGAGTATTGTCACTATGCCTTGGTCTTTGCCTGGAGGAGCTCATAATCTAGTAAAGGAGACAGACATACACGCAACAAATTTAACCCAAATCCTATAATGCAGTAGCTCATGGGTATAAAGAGTGAAGGAAGTGGTTAGGACCCTGGGATCAAACAAGCAGGGGTGCAATTCCTGCCTCTACCTCTTCCTAACTCATGGAGCAGCACAAATCCCTTCATCTTTTAAAAACAGGCACAGGGTCACAGGACGTGCCTCATAGAGTTGATCTGAGCTTTGAATGAAATGACCCGCATGTCCTTACTCAGCACAGCGCCTGACACACATAAAGGGAAAATTCGGGAAGGTTCGTGTCTGTATGATGGGGACATGGATCCCTAGCCTGCCTGCATATATCACATAGATGTTGATATTACATGAAATAGTACAGGTGAGTGGGAATTAGAGACGTGCTGTAAAATATGAGCGGTCGTTAACCATTCTAAAGGTCTGGACAAGAAGGTGCGCCCAGAAACGGCTCAGCCCCCACAGTGACCTAAACAGGCCGCACCTCAATCTTTGGTGCTGCATGATGGTGAAGGTCGATTCTGGCCTGTTCTTCCTCTGGTCCCATGGAGCTCTGTTTCCAGAGCTTTCTGCAGCCGAGAGAGACTGGGAGAGCAGGTTCCCGATGAGATAGGAATTGGAATAGCAGGTGATTGCATGCAATTTATTTTCTAAGCAGCTGCTTCAACTTCATGCCTATCTCCTTGCAGCAATTCCACAGGTCACCGCCCACCATCCTCCACACAGGTGTGAGCCATGGGAGCCTAAGAGCCAAAGGAAGTCTAAATCCGACCGGGGAGGGGCTTCAGAGGAGGAAGCTCTGATTTGCAGGCGAGGGGCTGGTGACGGCTGGGCCGGCGTTGGAATTAATGAGGGCGGCGGGCTTGCCTGCCTGGGCTCTGCTTGCGGCTTGCATGGATTCGTTCTGTTCCTGCAATGGATTCATTCAACAAACATTGTTTCGAGCGCCCCCTGTGCGCCCAGAACCACGCTAGGCTCGGCAGGTAAAGGAGCGAGCAAGACACCGTCTCTCTCTTCCCTTAGCTGACGCCAATAACAAAAGCCAACACTTCAGTGGCTTTCACACGGTAAGACTGGCTTACTCTCTAGTAATAAACTGTCCACTGTGGGCAGAGGGTAAGTGGGGCGGTCTCTATGCAATTATTCAGGAACCTAGGCTAATGGGGGTGTTTCTGGTTGTTAATGGGTGCCTTCCAGCATGGCCGTGGGCATCCATATTCTGACAGAGGAGGAAAGAGGAAGACTTGCATGGGAAGTTTTTAATGCCCCTTGTCACTTCTTTACTTAAAGTCCCTGGGCTAGAACTTAGTCCCCTGGCCTTGTCTAGCTAGCTGCAAGGCAGGCGGGGAAATGTCATCTAGCTGGGAGCTCAGGAAGGAGAGAAGACAGGTTTGGTGATTGAATGCTAGTTTCTGCTCTAGGAATCTGGTGGAAGGTGAGTGAAACGGGGTGGTCAGGACAACCGAGCTCTCTGAAAAAGAGCAGATGTGTCTCCATGTGGAGGATCGTAGCTAAAGCTTTGGCTTTTGCAAGAGAGGCTGAAAATCTGGATCTTTAAGTGTCATTTCCCAGTTCATAAATACTGGCGGTTAATTAAAACATTTAAAGACGTGGTGTGGGCAGTATTCTGCAGGCCAGACTCACCAAACTGCAGGCCAAATGTGACCAATGCATGGCCAGCTTTTGGCCTCAGGCTCATGGTATAGCTGGAGAGAATTACTAAACAGGTAATTACAACTCAGTGTGAGCTTCCGCTCTGCAGAGTTATTTATTTCGTTCCCCGATGTCTAGTGAACATCAACGCTATGCCAGGTTCTCTTTCAGGTGCTGGAGAGAAAGGTGTGAACTAGACACCGTCCCTACCTTCAAGGAGCTTAGTGTCTCCTGGGATGGCAGATATCATCAAACAAACAAATACAAAAGAGAAGAATGAGCACAATGGGTATGTATAATAAGGGAACTTAACTTGACCAAGGGCATTAAGGAAGGCTTCCTAAAGAATGAGAAGTGTGAGTAAAGATGTTCGGTGTGAGGAGGAGTTTATACTCAGGAGAGGAAGCAGACTACGCAAAGGCCCTGGGGTAAGAAAGAGGACAGTGCATTTGACAAACTCAAGGAATTCCAACGAGATCGTAAAGTGTTGAGTAGCCCTGACAGCAACGTATGTAGAGCTCAAGGGTACCAATGAAGGCCCGCATATCTTATTCCTGAAAAAGGTTCAATTATCTATTGCATTTAGTAAAGTAAATATGATAATGAATCTTAAACTCCAAATCAAACTGATTCAAATAAAGCTGAAATTTACTTCAGCGTGAAGAACTTACGTTTGAACTCATCGCATAATGTTCGCGTGCAAGGTGCAGGGAGTTGTCCAGCTGTAGAACAGACATCATGCTTCAGGCTTGTCATGAATGGGATCTAGATCTATCTACATGCCAATGACAGAGTCACAGAAATTCATATTGCAAAGTGTTTCCCCGCTGCCAGGCCCCACCCCTGCAAAGACCATGCTAATGTGTGAGGACCCCTGGATCCACCCGTGGAGACATGAAGGGAGCCAGGAAACGGTGGCTTGGCATTCCTAGGAAACTGTTTCATTTTGTAAGACTATTGCATTCCGTGTTATCTGAGAGGATGTGACAAGTTAATGAATTCGCATTTTTCTCTTACCTAAGTGTTTTCCACGGGGAAACTCCTGCTTTCCAAGGTGGTATTTGTTTCCAAAACCAGCAGAGGTGTCAGACACAATCCTTCATGGCGTTCGAACGCTGTTACCTTTTGTTATAAAGATACAGAGCAAAAGTTGAAGAGAAGCATTTCCCTGGGCCTTATTAGCCACGAGTGTGGACGGTTAGACTACGGGCCTCGCTGTGCTGACATTGAATGCCGATGACACGTGTTCCTATGCCACCCTCGTGTTCTTTCATACCCGTACATTTATTTTTCTACGAGTTTGTGACATGTGGGTGGTGTAAACTGTGGGAACCCGGTGTGGGGCCTTCTCTATTACAAACCTAAAGGTGGGGCACACTGACTTACAGAATACGAGGAAAGAGGCACCAGAAAATTTGCGAGAAGCAGGCAGGGACCCAGTCCCGTAGAACCCCACAAGCCAGGCTGAGGGGTTCGGTTTTGATCCTAAGTGCAGTCGGAAGCTACTGAAAGATTTTGAAGCAGGGAATGACATCGGATGTGGAGTTTTAAAATAACACGCTGGAAGTGGTGCAGAAAGATCTGAATGAGGCAATGGTGGATGTGCAGTCTTATCCGGTAGACAATCGCATGAGCAGTTACCAGGCTGTCACCCTAGATTCCTTCATCTGAGAGTCTGGGTTTCTGCAGACACGTCAGCCTTGCTTGGGGTCCCTTACATGGGGGAACGTGTTGGCATCCATTCCGGATTTGTTTTCAGTTGGGAATGAGGCTTGGCAAACACGTTCACGTGCTTAGGGGAAAGCCCTTCTTTGTACGGATTCTCCAGCTTTGGAAGGAAGCGGTGAGCTGAGGGGGAGGAATTCCCCTCGGTTCCCCATATGGCTTAAGCTGGATGGCCACTTCTGTGAGAGGGGACCGAAGTAGCGACGGCCGGATGAGACGAGGAAGGTGTGTGTGGATGGCAGGTGAGCGTTGGCATCAGCAGGGGGCATCCCGGCCTCTCCAGTGGGCGGGGCATGCAGCTCCTGTGGCCACGCCTTCCCCGTGCACAAGGGGTATTGGGTATTGTATGTGCAGGTTGTTGCCTCTGGTCTCACTTATCTCCCTTCTGGAAATTACTGTGAGCATAAGAGAGGGGTATGGAGTTCAGAGGCTGCCCTGGGATTGAACCGGTCAATATCTTTCTCGAACGCTTGGGAGTGAATCCCCCAAACATCTTATTATTTATATAAGGGCGTCGTGACCGTGCTTAGCAGTGGCCAACTTTAAATTTCAGAATGACCTTTAACACTGTCCCCATCCAAAGAGTTATCCTTGGTGGCGTCTCCTCCACGTAGCTCCTCTTTTCACACTCCTGACACCATTTTCGTAGTTCAGGATTTCATCGCCTTGTATGTCATGTTGTAAAAAGGGCTTCGGCTCTGCTGTCACATCAGACTGTATCTGAGTCCCAGCTTTCCTTTAAGACAGTTGATGTCACCTCTGCAAATCACAGGCGACGGAGCCTATTTGAGGATGGAATAAGACCAGGTGGTCCAGGTGCCCAGCATGGTTCGTCTCCTTCTTTCCTGTGCTAATGGAAGCACTAGTTATGGGTCAGAACTAGACGTGGGCGCCCCGGGACCAGTAGAGGGCTTACCCCCTGCTTTGGATCCCTTTCTGCCTTCGGCAGTGACTGCTCTCTCTTGAGAGACCCGTCTCTAGTTTCTTGAGCCTCAGGGCTCTGTGGAGGAATTCCACTCGCGCGGTCCAGAGACGGCTGATCCTATCGTCTCGCACCCCAGGCTGCACCCTCTTCCTCGCTAATAAAGCCCAGGGCTGGCTGCGCTGCAAGGCGAACCATGTCCCTGCTGTCGGTGGATGAACCATAATTGGCCAGACTCTGCCCTTCCTGCGGGTACCCCAGCTGAGCCTTGGTCCTCCCGCCTCTGGAGGGTGCTCCTGCTCTGCTCGGGAATTAGTCATGCTGTTTCCAGGGCTCTGGGCCTGCCCGGGCTGCCTCCTAAAACAGAGCCCTGAAGTTGTTTTTGCTGCGGGGGGTCTTGACACCTTGGGGCTGGGTGGCAACAGGGCCCAGGTCTCTTCTCCTCCTGGGATGGCCCCCCGGGCGATCTCAGCCTCAGGGTACCTCTCTTTCTGCCCCTGTTGTTCCATCCTCTCCTCCTCCATTCTCTCCATAGTCATTTCAGCTTGATTTCTCGATGGGACTGACTTTTGGTCCGCAGGGGTTGGGACAGGGAAAGCACCCCACTTCCTCCCTTTCCTGTGACCGTGAGAAGAGCATGAGAAGTTGACGTGGGAAGCCCCGGCCATTGTGCACATGCCACACATGACGGCCATGGCTTCTCGGCGTATCTGACTTTCTCTTCCAGAGAATCGGCCCCTACAGGTGGCCAGCGGAACGGTGCTGATCCCGTCCTTAAGCAGGTTCCAGACATCTTGCAGGCGTCCTCTCATTGAATCCTCGAAATGATGCTGTCACCTAGGGATGACTTTCATTTCAGGTTAGATCACCGGCTCAAGGTCACACAGCTAGAAAAAGGCAAAAGCTGAGCTTTGAACTCTGGCCTGTCTGCTCCGTGTCCCCACACTGGTCATGACATTTCCCGATTTTTCGTGTCTTCTATTTCTTTGAGGAGTCCTGCAGTACCTGGTAGAGTAGCTTATAATAAATGCTGATGGGAAAGCTCTTCACAAGCCAAGAAAGTTCAAAGCTCAGCTGTGTTGAAGACTCACAGTCCTTACAGCAAACGGGCTGTGAAACAACATGTTTCATAGACCCGTAAACACAGCACATGCATTTCTCACCTTCTCTGCAATCACTTCGCTTCTAATGTGCATGGAGGGTTTTCAGTCAGGGAGCGACACTGAGATTTAAAAACAGTTAACACTTTATTTGTTGCTATTCACAGTTGGGAGCGTAGCAATTGGAGGCCCTGTGCTAAACCTCTTTGTTTCTTCTCAAACCACTGTTCTCTGGGAAGGAGGAGCTATTATTATTCCCAGTGCATAGATAATGCAACGGACATTCAGAGAAGCTAAGAGATATGCTTAGGGTCACTCAACCAGCAAGTGACATTGATGGAATGTGTACCCAGGTCAATCTGAACCCCAAAGCTGAGTGCTTCACCACTTTATTAGGCCAATCACCCTCAGGGCTGGGCCGAGAGCAGATTTCTGATTCCTCGTAATTTGAAATCATCCACCTCACCTCAAGTTGTTGATATGTGGGGCACCGTCTAGCAATCCTTCCGTGCATTTGGTATCCAAACATGTGGGCCTTTGAACTTGTAGTGTATTTGTCTATAGAAATGCCTTTATAATATGTGTAAAATGAGGTCTTGGACTAATAGACTATGTCTGGACACCTGGAATATAGAGGAGATCGTCACTGTTACAGTTATGTGTCCATTTGACTGGGCCATGGGATGCTCAGATATCTGGTTAAATGTTTCTGGGTGTGCCCACAAGGATGTTTCTGAATGAGATTCACGTTTGAGTCAGTAAACTGAGTAAAACTGGTGGCCCGCGCCAATGTGGGTGGGCCCCATCCAATCAGCTGAAGGCCTGACTAGAACAGAAAGCTGAGTAAGAAAGAAGCCTTTCTCTCTATTTGAGCTGGGACCTTAGTCTTCTCCTGTCTTGACGTGAACTCAGACTGAAACTTTGTACCATCAGCCTTCAGATTCGGACTGTAATGTATACTATGGAATCTTCTGGATCTCTAGCTTGCCAAGTGTGTATCTTGAACTTTTCAGCCTCCGTAATCGTGAGAGTCGATTCCTTATAGTAAATATCTGTATCTGTATCTGTCTCCTGTTGGTTCAGTTCCTCTAAGAACCCAGCCTGCTACAGTTCCCTCCATGTTTGCAACTTGCATGTCACTTCCTGGCATTCCTAATGGCTGGGGTGGGTCCTCATCTGCATGTGCCTTTAAGGAAACACCCCAGTTCACTACAAGTTATTCAGAAGAACTCGCTCAGGGTGTCAGTTTGCGGTTAATATTGGGCAAGATGGAAAATGGTTTGGTTCTAAGTGGTTTCTAATCAGTGACAGCAGATGTTCACAGAAGGCAGAGTTTTCTTGGAGTCCGTGTTTTGATAATAACATTACACACAAAACCCTAAGGCGGAAAGCGGAGCTTTTGCTTGGGCCATATGTGCTTTTGCTGAGAAATTTCAGGTCATTGGGTGATGGATCTTTCCATGGTATGTCAAGAATTAGAGCTGGCTACCCTGAGGTCACTGGAGCTGTCCCTTGCTTGTCCCCTCACCGTGAGAAGAGGAAGGATGGCTTCTGAGATTATAGGAGACGTAGGCTTTTACTTAACGAAATCCAAAATGCAAAGGGGATTAAAAGAATTTTATATATGCTGCCTCTCAGGGCTCTTCTCATCTCTGTCCTTTGAAGGATGCAGTGCCGTGCTGGAGGAAGCTCCCACGGGCTTCCGAGAACCGACTGTTAAGTATTCAGGGATTTGGGGTGGGTTGTTAAACTGTTGGTAGCTTGAAATGAGCCGCGGCGGGATTATTTACATCAGTGGCATCTTCAAACGTTACATACTGAGATTTGTTTGTTTTCCTGAGAGCAGATGTACGTGCACACCCCTGGTGATAAAAGACTGTCGTTGGTATTTGTGGGTTTTGCCTGTCCTTTGCCTCTTCTGGTAACAGCAAGTTTCCTTTGGGGAAACTCTCAGGCCTGTGGTTGGGGTAGGACTGATCATAATCCCCAGGCCTAAGGGTGAGCAGGAGACCTAGCTTGGCCAATCAGAGGATTCCATAGCCCTGGCCACAGTGATTGGTTCATAGATGGGCGTGTGACACAGTGACAACCAATCAGAGCTAATTATGGAGCTTTTTGTGACCGCTGGAGGGAGGAATCTTGCTGCTATGAAGGAAAGGGTTGTAGGAGCGTGGAAATAGCACAGGAGAGCAGAAGTCTTGGGAAGCCCAGGAGAGGAGGATTCCAAAGAGATGGATAGATACCAAGTGCTGATGACCTGAGTTCTGCACCTGCGAGCAATGCCTGAAGCCAAATGGCCCTGAACTGGAAATTGCTGCGTCAATAATTCAGAGTGGGTCTTAGACCTCAGTATGTTGTGTTTTCTGTCCCTTATGAGTTACAAGTTGTAACTGAAAAGGTCTCATTTAAGTCTCATTTCCTTGTTGTCCAACTAAGAAAATCTGGTGGAGGGTCTAGGAAAGGGCCTTCCCAAGCACTTTTGTCTCAGTTCTACCTGAGCTTTGTGAAAGGTGCCGTGATTTTCAACACCCCTCCTCCACGTCACAAATCTTTGTTCAAACACCAGTTTTATCATTTCTAGCTGTGGGAACTAGGGAAGCGGCTAAACTTCTCTGAACCTCAGTTGAAAAGCCAATATATTAGCTTCCAATTCTCATAGTTGATATGAAAATTGAATGACAGTTCGTAAACATGTGCAGTATTATGTATAGAATGCTTTTACTATAATTACTGATTAAATACATTTGCATGTGGAGGGTTGTCTGGGACCTTATATCATACATTTTATAATGGAGTTTCTATGGAAAAATATCTTTCAAGCTCTAAGACCCCGACTTTCTCATGTTTGGACCCCAAACATGGATGTCTTAGGGATGGACGGGATCATAGAGTTCCTCTTGGTTGAGCCACCTTGTGCACCTCTGTGTCCCAGAACAGGGGGCAATGTGTGTGAAGGGCCAGAGGCTGGGAAAGCAGGAAGGGTGGGTCATGGCGAAGAGTTAGGACTTGATCCTCGGGCTCTGGGGTAGAATGTAAGTGCTTGAAAGATTCTCCGCCTGTGGGGAAGGTCAGAGGGGTCAGGGGTGGGGGTACAGTGGCTCATCAGAGGACCAAAGTCATCCTGCTGAGAAATGATGATGGTCCCATCTCCTGTGGGAGTAGTGGAGCTAGGCAAGAAGGTTCTAGAATTGGTGACTGCTGTATGAATGTGCAGGCATGAGGGGGCAAGACTGTGGGCTATGGATTGGAGGGGCATGAGAGACAATGAGGAACCTGGGACAATTTCCAGACTTCTAAACTGAATGCTGTATGTATAGAAGATGAGGCCGTTTAGCTAGTAGAGCAAATATCTGACCTGGAATGAACTCCACGGGACATGGACAATGAGGGCATTTTTCCAAATCTCTACATCTAGACGCCGCAAGAAGGGGAATAATAGCTGAAATCAAGTGTCTCCTAAAATTTCCAGAGAGGCCATTGGCTCACAGAGTTGGAAAAATTGCGTTTCCTCTTGAGCCTGCAATTTTTTTTTCCATTTGCAAAATGAAAATAATAACTCTTATCTTATAAGGATGCTGGCAGAATAAAATGCAGCGATAGATGTAAAGGCATTTCAAAAGTAAAGCTTTCAATGATCATTATTGGTGCGCTTATCGGAAAGGGTTTGGAAAGGCCTCATCTTTGTTTTAGAAAAATCAGACTCTGGACTCTGGGCTAGTGAGTTATGTAGATAATTATTCCAGGAGGAGTTTGTACCAGAGACAAATTGTGTTTGGAAGCTTAAAACAGTCCCAGGCATTCAACCTACTCACTCACAAATTTCTTCATCCACACAGTTGTTCAGCATTTATTGAGCACCTACTATGGGCCAGGCATTACATTGGGTTGTGTAGGACTAAAGGGGCAAAATTAGGTTCCTGTTGACAAGAAGTATAAAAGACATACCCCCAAATAACTCTAATTGCATACAGTTAGAAAGGTTTGTTACCATCTGCAGCATGTCTCTGTACATTATTCTATGCTTTAAAGAAATCCTCCAGGGAGCATCGTTCGCCCCATGTTGTTGACATAAAGACACAGGAAGATGAGCTGAACTGGTCATCATTGCTGAGCCAGGAGACCCAGAACTCCAACCAGGGACTTCATCACAGGTCAGTGCTGATGGTAGGTGGCTGGAAATAATACCACCAGCCAGGAGTCATTGAGCATGGTCTTCGTGCAAGGTGCTGTGCTAACTGGGAACACATTATTTTAGTCCATTCTTTGACACCAAAGGAGATACTGTTATCTCTAGATGACAGGTAGATGGAGAGACACTATGAGCATTCACAGACATAGATGCATACACACACCCAACTGATTGAGCTCTCACTACATGCAGACACGTTACGTGTTCTTACGTTGGTTAATCGTTAACAACAACCCAAGGAAGCTGGTGCTGTTACGGTCCCTGTACCGTGGCTGGGAGGCTCGGAGCCGTTAAGTAACGTGGCCGAGTTCACACAGTGAGAGAGACAAATGGAATGCGTGGAAAGCTCAAAGGAGGGCCATCTAATGGCTGGCCTGATAAAGTAGGGAAATTTTCCCAACCCACAGGCGTGGATATGCCTCTGGTCCATACTGGGAGTAGACAAACGAAATGTGTACATCAAGTGTGCGACACCGGGTAGGGCATTGGTCAAAACCTGGACATTGGTCACTCTTTCTGCCATTCCAAAATGGCAGCGTTCTCTTCTTCCCAAATTTAGGGATCTGGGAACCCTCTGTTCCCCCCAGAGTACCCTGTGGCAGGCCCGCTCCTCCCCACTCCCCCAACAAAATGGAACCGTCATGGTCTCATGTCATAGGGCCAGGTCTCTGCTGTAAAATGAGAAAATGTGACTTAATTTCGCGGACCTGCAGGTCCCTCCGTGGTACAATGGGCTTCATAACACGTATTGCATATGATTGTGATGAGGCGTGTATGAGATCCAGCACGTACAATCCCTCACACAGTGCCCGGCGTTCAGCAAGCCCTCCGAAATGTTGGCGCGTTATTGTGGGCGGCACCTCCCAGCTTGATTCCCCGTGAGCTTTTCTTTTATGCCTCAGAAATCAAATGCATTGACGTTGTCAGGTAGAATAACTAACCCTCAAATGCCTGGAGCCGCCAAGTTCACTTTATGGTCCCCTTTGTTGTGGGACTTGGAGCGAGAGTCTCCAGGTATTGACTGTAACGACAGAGCTGCTAGAACAAGCGAAGCCTGAAATCCATACGCTTCCACTACGGAAGCAGACTCGTCCTCACGCACCAGTTTGACATGGGTGTTCCTGGTCCCTGGGGTGGTGTTCACAGGATAATAAAGAACCTGGGTTCTTTCCTTCTGGTGGCTCTTTTTTCTGCTCTGGGACCGTGGTAGCTTCTGTCCCATCCAGACGATGGGAGAGAGAATGCAAAGGAACAGAGGAGTGGTCTTATTAAGGGGGGTCTTCTAAGGCCAGGTGTAGAAGTGGTTCACATCACTTCTGTCCACATCCTTTGCCTGGAATTCGGTCACATGGGCACACATAACTGCAGGGGAGGCTGGGACGTGTGGTCTAATCATGCATCCAAGAAGAGGGGACAGGTCTGATGATCAGCTAGCCAGGGTCTGTCTCAGCGATCATGTCAAGGGGTCTTCAAGTTTGGTCTAGACGCAACCTCTTCTGGTTAGTCTGGGGAGACTCTCTGGAGGAGGAGAGGTTTTCGGAACGGCTGGAAAGGATGGAATTCATCTTGTTGAGGGCCTGCTATCTAGAGTGTGCCTGATTTTTGTCACCTGGTTTAATCTTCCTAGCAATGATTTGAAGGCAGTTTTAGTACCTCCATGGAGCAAACACTGGTAAATGTCTAGCTACCATTTATTGGGGGCCTACTGTGTGCTAGGTACTTAGCTTTACCTATGCGATCTTGTTTTAGCCTCACAAAAACCCGCCAGGTAGGCAACTATTTTACGGCAAGGAAATTGAGGCCCAGATGTGTGAGTTGCCGGAGATCACACAGCTAGTCTGTGGCTGAACTGGGGCTGGAACTGAGCCCCAGTTCTTTTCTACTAGAAAGAAGCCCTTAGGTAGGATTCCTCTAAACACAGGCTGGATTTCACCTGGGACTCACGATCGCCTCCCTGCCCTCCCTGAAGTGGCCAGGAGGAGTGAGGGAATGCTTGATGTCTTCTCCAAAAAGGTTCTGACTCTGAGTTCACTTTCTTTCAGAATCCAATCTCTGCTACATGTCAGCAGTGACTAAGCTGTTGACTCATTTCTTTTACGGCCTGAGGAGTCCAGCTCAGATGACACGTGCAGAAGTCAGCCACCTGCCAGCATCCGGGCCCGATGTCGGAAGTTAGGGTGTTTGAGCACCATGGGGGGTGACTTTCCATAGCTCACAAAGTCAACGTTCATGGGTGCCCTTGGCAGGTCATTGCATGGGCAGCTTTATCTTATTTCAAACCTCAGTTTAGTCTCTACCCACATACATTAGGTAACAGAGAGTCTTATTTTATTTCTGTTGGTTGGTTTTTGCAGTTCTTAGCCTTCACTCTACTAATTCTGACAATGACAGGAATACCCCAATAGCCGGTATTTATTAAGTACTTATTTTGTGTCAGGCTCTTACATGCTTGTGCTGGTTATTATTCTCCTTCATCTCAGAGCAGGGTGCTCACAGTTGCCGCTTTTTAAAGAAGAGGAGACGGAGCCTTGGGGAGTTTCAGTAACGTGTCCAAGGTCACGCAGTTGGATTTGGGTTACAGACGGGCTCCAGGGTCCATTCTTCATCAGAAGGCCCAAACCGAGGGACATTGGAGGTTTGACGACATGTCCTTTGATTGCCTGCTTTATGAAAACAGTTCATGAGGAAGCCGGGGGTCAAGGAGCCTCAGGAATGGGCTTGAGCTGAATGGTAAGAGCAGTTACCAGATGTATTAGTTATCTGTTGCTGTGTAACAAGTAACCCCTCAACTTTGTAGTCTAGAACGACAAACATTTATCTTCTCTTCATATTCGGGGGTCAGGAGTCTGGGATCACTTAGTTGGGGGATTCTGGCTCAGGGTGTCTCATGAGGCCTGGGGCTGCTGAAGGCTTACGTGGGGAGGGTCTGCTTCCGGGTTCGCTCCTGTGATTGTTGGGAGCGTTGGCTCCTCATTGGCTGTTGACTGGAGGCCTCAGGTCTTTGCCATGTGGGCCTCTCGAGTAGGTATCCGACTCTCCTCAGCATATGGCCCAGGGGTCCCCCAGAGAGAGTGATCCAAGAGAAAGGGCAAGCTCAGGCCAAAGCCCAGACAGGAATCATGTCTAACCTACTCTCAGAAGTAACTTACCGTCCCTTCTGTCACATTCTGTTGGTCATACAGACCAATGCCAGTACAGTAGGAGAGGGGACTGTGGAGGGCTGTGGAGACCAGCAGGGTGATGGTTGAGGGCCACCTTAGAGGCTAGCTGCCACCCCAGGAAGGGGGTCCCTACCATATTCCTATGCATGTACTTTACCAAGTTCTTCCCTCACACGTCAGAAGAAAATGGCTTTATGTTCCAACTCCCTCCCTCTGGGGAGTCGTGGCTCCTTCTGGTTCTGTCTTTCTGCTTGGGCCCTTTCTAGGAGGCATAGTGAAGAGGCTGAGCCCATGGGCACCGATTCTAAGCTTAATTAGTTCTGTGACCTTGGGCAAGTTGTTGAACCTCTAGGCTTCCATTTCCTTTTCCTTCATGCAGGGATAATGAGACTACTTCGCAGCATTGTGGGCATTCAATGAGACGGCGGTGGAGAAGAGAGTGGATGGAAAGAACGTTCTCGGCACAGAGCTTAACACGAGCAGGTGTTCCCTAATAAGACTGAACTGTTACATGGGAGACGAGACAGTTGGGCTGAATCTCATGGTCACCCAGAACTGCTCCATCACTAAACTCCTAACTACAAACACTTCCCACTCAGGTCACAGCCTCCTGTCCTTCAAACTTCACTCAGTTACTCTCACGGAAGCGGGCCATTGACTCTTCAGTTTTCTTTATGTCTGTCAGCCCCTAATTGTCTTCCCTCCCTGTCAAGTCCAGGGACTGTCGTCCATCCTTGGAGTTACTCTATCAGCAATATCTCCAACTCTCCTGCTCCACTGACCCTCTCACGTAGTACTGGTGACTCTCATCCCGGGCCAATCCACCTTTCTCACTATATGTACCTACATTTGTTCTGGTGAACTCTCCTGGACTTAGTTCCAGAATATTCTCTATTGGTGCCATTGCAATTCAAGGGCTCCGTTCTCAACATAGCTTTGAATTCTTTTTGTGGTATCATATCCAGCTCTCTTCTTCATGTCCAACTTTTGTAGCAGGAATATTTACAGGCATTGGAAAGTACGTTTGAACCAAGCAAGAGGGGTGTGATTCCTGCCTGCTGGAATTTTCACAGAGGAAATATAAACCATCATGTGGGGACTATCGTTACTTCCTGTTTTAACAGAAAGTTGCGGTGATACCCTCCTTCAGATTCATCATTCTTTGCATCCTCTTCATCATCCATGCCATCCTCACAGTCTCCTATATCATGCCTGATAGGTGCTAGGAGCTCTGTCAAGGAATTTATATACATTAACCCATTTAATGCATTACATGCACGAACTCACCCAAACCCTAGGATGAAGGTACCGTTCTGTCTCTTACACGTTGAGGCAATGAAGCCCAGAGAAGCTAAATAACTTGCACAAGTTACACCACATGCTACAAAATCCATCCTCTACCCTTACAGGGGAAGATGTATCCTGATCCCTGCTGAAGGCTAATCTGTCCATATTTGTTTTGGATCTAGGGTTACCAGATGGAGCAAAGGAAGACAGGCATAGGACGCAATATTTGGGACCTGCTTCTACTAAAAATTATGGATATAGTAATGCACATAACGGTGTTCTGCAGTTTACCGTCTGGGTCCCCTACCCGCTCCTCAGGGACTTCCCTCCGGTAATGACTCGTCACCTCTGCCCCCTGGGAGTGTTCGGGTGATAGTGCTTAGAGAGTGACATGATGCACCCTGGACAAAGCGCCCGAGGCTGCCCTTTGCAGGGAACCGCTGATGTGGGGAGAGTTTGGAGGGCAAGGAGAGCAGGAAGGGCGATGATCGGGGAAGGTGGGGATCCCACTTGACAGAAGCGAGGCTGGCGCCCCAGCAGGATCCCCAGGGCTGGGGAGGGACCCAGGAGCACCGGGGGCTTTCCTGAGCCCCGGGGGGCAGCGCAGGCTCCCGGCTCCTCTCAGGGCTCCTGAGAAATGAGGCCAGAAGGGCAGAGGGACACACTCCCCGCTTCTTTATTGAATGCAATCATTTACATGTCATTAAACCCAATCCGATTAGCCACTTATCACATTAAGATCGCAAAAGAGGGATGGATTATGGCTGGCGCTAATTCAATAGGAAGGAGGTGCTGACTGAGAGAGCCGGGTCACAGGGTTTGGACGCCCACTTTCGGGGGGTGCGAGTCACATGCACCCCCCTGTCTGGTGGTCATGGTGACCTTCCTCAGAGAGTGTGGCGGAGTACCAGGATGGCAGAGCAAGAGCAGACACCAGCCCTGAGCTCTCCAGAGGCCTCAACAGGGATGCACGCGACCAAAGGGTATGAGGGTACCTTGGGGGGCAACTCATTTCAGGATGGGGTCTCGCCTAGGATTTTCAGTCAGACTGCAACACTTTCCAGCTGTGTGACTTTGGGCAAGTGACTTGACCTCTCTGATGCTTAGTTTTCTCACCCATTAAACGGGAGGCAGTGCTCTTTGGCACTGCAGTGTTCCCCACAGCGTGTATTCCAAAGAAGGTCGTTCATTCCCTTCCCCAGTCTCTTTTGAGATTCTTTTCATCTCGTTCAGGAAGAAGACTGCATCTGGTACGGGGCTGTCTCAAACACCTCTTTAATGCTTGCACAAACTCTCTGATCCTTTCACGGGCGTGCGGGTGGTAGGCTGTGGCTGAGAGCCAGTAGCTTAAAGGCTTGTGTTTGAATCTCCCTGCTATTCTTAGTAGCTGTGTGGTCTTGGGTCAAGTGTCTTGACCACCCTGTGCATCAGTTTCCTTACAGGCATAATGGGGACCATAACAGCACCCACCTCACAAGTTATTGTGTGAGACTGAATTCATGAATGCAAAATGCCTAGTACAGAGTCCAGCTCATAGTAAACCCTAAATGCTACCGACTCCCCTTTTCCCTGCCCCCTCCTCCTCTTCCTCCCTCTCCCGACCCTCGGGCCCTCTGGGCAATGTGTACTTCCTGACTATGCCCGCTTTCTCTTGCCCCAGGGCCTTTGCACATGCTTTCCTTTGGACTGGAGCATTCTTCTCTCAGACTCTTTCCTGCCCAACTGCTGCTCGTCTTCGGGCCTCAGCTGGTATATTTCTTCTTCAAGAAGCTTCCACTGACTTCCGTTCCCCCTTCCCTGTGGCTCTTTCCTGTTGCAATGTTTTGCGATTTCTCTCCTCTCCCAGGAAGCCGGAGAGCTTCGTGAGGGCATCCTGGCCTGTCTAGTTTCCCTCTTGTCCTCCCAGTACCCAGTAAGGGTTGCCGGAGAGCTCACCAGGGGCCTGATCCGAGTCTTTGCACTTTACATAGATGAACTCGCTTATTCTAAACAACTTTCTGAGATACGTTTTATTTTTAACAGCTTTGTTAAGATATAATTGACATGCAGTAAACCTCACATATTTAAAGCATACAGTTTGATAAAGAAACCACAGGCAAGACAATGAGCATGTCCATCAACCCCAAACGTTCCCCACCCGTCCATCCACCCGTCCTTGCCACCCCTGTCCCCAGGCAACTGCTGGTACCCTGTCTGCCACTGTAACCAAGTCTGTATTTTCTAAAAAGACATTGTGTAAGTGGAATCAGACCAGGTGAACTCTCTTTGTCTGGCTAATTTATGGAGCATAATTACTTTGAGATGCGTCCACTTGGTCGCATATATCGCCGGTCTTCCCTTTTTTATTACTGAGTAGTATTCCATGGGGTGGATATTTCACAACTGATTCAGCCACTGATCTGCTGGTGGGCGTTTGGCTGTTTCTAGTTTGGAACTTTTACAAAGATAGCTCCAATGGACATAGGTTTTATTTTTGCCCCATTTTACAGACGAGACAGCGGAGGCAGGGAGGATGTCAATTGTTTAAGGTCCCAAAGCTAGTAAACGGCAGAACCATCGTCAGGCTGAGATACTCCAGGTCCAAGCTCTTTCCCTGTCCCCTACATGAAGGACAGTTTCAACCACTAACAAAAGCAGAGAGACTAGGAAAATGCACACCTGTGGCCCATCACTCAGCTGCTGTATTTAAGCCTCGGCCGTATTAGTCCATCCTTCTTCCTACATTTTAAAATGTCCTGTTGGAATATTTCAAAGTGCCTCCCAGACATAACGTTGTGTCAGAAAAATTGTCAGTTTGTGTCTCTGACTTATGGGAGCCCTAAAAAGAAGTTCCTGGTGAAAATTTGGGAACTAGCCAGAAGCACAGATGATAATATGCTGGCTTTCCTTGTGTGTGTCCTCGGCTTTGACAGGCACGATTCTTGAGTGGTCTTGTGGCATCTATATTCCCCTTCCTCTCTTGTGCCAGTTATTTGGAAGCAAAGCTTGAACATTTTAACATTTGATTTGTAAATATTTCAGCACGTATCTAGAAAAGATAAGGACTTTTAAAAATAACATAGGCGGATGCCAGGAGGGCTCAGCAGCTTTCAGCAGGTTAGGCGCTCTGCTTGCAGCCCCGGGGTCCGAGGATCGAGTCCCGGCCCCGGCCTGTGTGGACCCATATGCGGAACTGGGGTGTGGCCCCCAGTTCGGTTCTCACCAAGGCGAGCTCTATGCAGGAGGCCCCGGCCTGGCTCCTGCCCTGCACGGTCCCACGCCCACCTGTGGAAAGAAACCATGTAGAAAACCAACAATGTGCATCTGTGGAGACTGTTCTGGGCCCTCCCCCTTCTCTCTGTTCCTGTCTCTCTCTGTCAAAAACAATAAAAATAAATCTTTAAAAATAACATAGCCATAATACTATTATCACACCTAGGCATTTTATAATCATTTCCTTGATGTCATCAAATATTCACCTCTGTCTGATTGTCTCACGTTGTTTCATTGTTTCCTTCTCTCTCTCCCTCGCTGCCTTCCGGTTCTCCTTTTTACCGTCTGTATGAACCAACATACAAACAAGGACCATATGCTGCAGTTGGTGGAGGTGTCTTTGCAGTCTGTTTTAACCTATAGTTTCTCCCTCTGTCTCTTTTTTTCCTCTTGCAATTGGTTTGTTACAGAAACCAGGCCACCGAGGCTGTATTTTATGCATCCTCTGTGCTGTTATCACACTCACACAGTTAACAGTAATCCTCGCTCTCCTCTTCTATTAGTCCTACCACTCATCTGTACTCACATTTCCCTGATGGTCTCCAATGTGTCTTTGGGTTTTTTCAAATCAAAATCTGTGTGTGTCCTCCACTGTACTTGGTGATGATGGTTCTGAGACCACCGCTGTCCCCAGACAGACCCCCTGCCCCCACTGGTCAGGCTGTTGCTCTGTCTGCCGTGAGCCACGGGCCTGGCTCCCTGTCCTGGTAAACAGTCTGTGAGTCATTGTTGAATGAATAAGTGAACAAATGAGTGAATGAGTATCTAGGAAGAAGCAGCTAAGAAAGCGCAGAGTTCTAACACCTCTGGAACATTGCCCAGTCTGCTGTTCTGGACGAGAGCAGAGGTTTCCATGTGTGTGTGCATGTGTACGTGTGTGCATAAGTGTGCACGCATGTGCCACAAGGTGGATTCTTACACTGAAACCTGCACAAATAGAGACAGTGACCAGCCTGAGGCGTGACCGCATGCTGCCTGGGCTGCAGTCCTGGCCTTGCCGCTGCCAGGCTGGGTGACCTTGGACCTGTCACCTAACCTCTCGGAGCCTTGGACACACCTCTGGGAGCTGTTGGAAGGATGTCAGGCGCTGACCTGTACAAAGTGCTCAGAGCTGTGCTGAGTCCTCGATAAATTTGACTCTGATCACAGTAATTAATGTTATTAAAGAGGCGGGTGGGAGAACCCCGACAGGGCTGTGGGTCCCCTTCCAGAGCTCTGCCGCACAAGGTGACAGCCTGTGACCTGACTGACACCCAAAGGCTCGACCCCCACACCCCCGCTCTTACTTTCTTTGGGGCTCCTTGCAGCCACCAGACCCCTCCAGCCCCGATCCTGCGGTTTGAGGGCACTGGGTCGGCAGGAAGCCAAGGGCTGCCACTCCTTGGCCTGTCCTAGTTAAGCCAGAAAGTGTCCCCACACCCTCCCCCAGCCCTGCTCATGTTGCTCCCGGGGACACGAAACCACCCAGTTCCAAAGTCGTGTTTTGAAACCCAAACCCTGAAACCGATCTCCGGCAACTTGGCCCGCAAGCCAAGTTCATCTGCTTCGGAGCAATTAGGAAATTGCCGTCTGATAAAGGAAAACACGCCGTGGACACAGGCTTCCATGTGCCATTAAATATGCATGGCCCGCTGATGGCTGTCACCGCAGAGCAGGAGGGGACATTGGCAGCTGGCCCTGGAGGTGCCCTGGGACCTTCTGATGAAGCGCGACATGGCTGTCATGCTTCGTGAGGCCTGGCACTGAGCTGACTCAAGTGTATGTTTTTCTGTGTGTGCTCTTCACAGCTCCTCTGGGAGGCAGGTCGCTTTGTTCCCATTTTACAGGTGAGGGAAATGAGGCCGAGAGAGGCCAAGTCATCTGGGCAAGATCTCCACAGGGGCGGACTGGGATTCGAACCCGGTTCTGTTCGGAGCTGTGAATCAAGCCAGCAAGCTTCCTCTTGGCCAGGAGACATGTCACCTCACCGCATGCTTCATGCTCCCCCGATTCTTAGTCCGCTGTGATTAGAAAGCGTTGTTTTTCTTCCTGTTGCAGAAGATACACGCGGCTCTCTCAATGCTTTCGTTCCAAAGATGAATTCCTTATACTGCAAAACAGCGTTGCAAGTTCATAGGGGCAGAACCCTGTTCCTACGTGATGAGTAATGGGTTAATGTCCAAAGACGTTTTCTTAGGGACAGGTGTGCAATGTGTTCCTGCGCGTGCGTGTGCGTGTGTGAGCAGATTCAAGATAGATGCTTTTGTTTTAAATTCCTCTCTCTCCCTACCCAACTGCTCATTGGCTTGCTCTCCTACACCTACGGGTCTAACGTCCCCCACCCCAGCTAGGCGTTCTCTTCCCAGCTGCACTTCTTCCCGCTGCTCAAGTCTTCTCCCACGTCCTGCGCGCCCCGGAGAACAGTGTCTAGGAAAAGACACATAGACACACACATTCTTGCACACCCCCAGCCGGAGTCTCACTGACTGACTGAGCGTATTTAAGCCGTCTTGGAATGTCACCTCCTTCTCCTTGAACTTGGCTCAGGAAAATAATGACTTGGTGTATCTGGGACAGGGACTGGGCAGGCAGTGAGTCTGAAAATACAGTGGGCATCTTTTAGCGGGGAGGTGTAATCTGTCTCCCTGTGGGGATCCTGTGGGATTTTACAGTTATAAACAAACTGGCTTCAAGCTGGCCTTGTTAAGGAAAATGTATAATGAGAAAGGAAACAGTCACCGGCAGGCTGTTGGCTTGGTCAACTGGGAGGTGACTTCAGTGGCCTTGTGTCTCACCTGGCAGCTTTAAAGGTGGGCGGACTCGCTCAGGCCACGCCGGGAAGTAACCAGGACTCCTCTCTTTGGATCACCCCCCACCTCGGTCTTGTCACGTCCACCTTGGAAGGCAGGAAGGTAAATATATCTGCCATGACTGCCACCACCTGCATTCGAGCCACGTCCGCTCTACCTGGATGATGGCAACTCCCACCTCCCTGGTATCCTGGCTGCCTCCCTAAGTGTCTGGTTGCTGCCCAGGCTGCTCTAAAGACATGAGTCGGTCCATGTCGCTCTTCTCCTGGCTCCCAGCTCACCCAGACTAAGAGCCAAACTTCACCTTGACCATCAAGGCCCTCCAGGCCTGGCTCTGTGCTCGCTCACTTCCACAAGCCCCTCCACAGCCTCTACTCCTCTGCCTCTCCTTCTGTCCCCTCCTGCCCTACTGTTTCTTAAAAACACTTGCAGCCAGGCACCTACCTCAGGGCCTTTGCACGTGCTAGTGCTGCTGCTGGAATGCTGTTTCTCCAGCTAGCTACACACTACTCCCTTTCTCCTTATATTTTATTCCAGTGACCCTTCCACAGACCTTCTCCTGCTCGATCTAGAATTTGAATTTCCTGCCTCAACAGTTCATATTCATTCTTCCTCTTGTTTTCTTCCCCTACAGTACTTCTTACCTAACATATCATGTACTTTACTTGTGATTCTTGTTTCTTGCCTGTCTCACTGCCAGCATTTTATTGGTTTATCTGTTCTCACTCCTCTGTCCCCCATGCCTAAAACGGAGCTTCATAAATACGATTTCTCGCACGATGGAATGAGTGTCTGAGCCCGTTTGGGCTCCTATAGCAGAGCACCTAATAAACAACAGAAGTGTATTTCTGACAGTTCTGGAGGCTGGGAAGTCTAAGATCAAGTTGCCGGCAGTTTCAGTGTCTGATGAGGGCTTCCTGGTTCAAAGACTGCCTTCTTCTCGTGGTGTCCTCACGCAGTAGACACAACCAGAAACCTCTCTGGGGTCTTTTTATTTGTTTGTTTATTTTAATAAGGGCATGAATTTTTAATCACCTCCCATGACCCCACCTCTGAATACCATCCCATCTTTCACACTGTTCGGTTTCAGCAAATGAATTTTGGTGGGGACACAAACATTCGGTCTAGAGCAATGAGTTGGTACTTTTCCGATCGTCCTTGCAAACACGCATTCTCCACACTCATGGGCACAAGTTTTATAACAGGGCTATTCTTTTGGGTCGTGATAAGTAGGCTGTCTCACATGGGAACGCATTAGACGGTCTGCCTATTGGATTCCAGTTTGCGGTCGGTGTGTGGACACAGACTTTATAATCAGGTGGCTCCCTAACAGATCGCTGCAGATGGAAGGCACTCCGTTGAGGAAAGAGGGGTCAGTGACTGATGTCACTGAGATAAAGGCAGGTAGGACAGTAGAGGCCTTGGGTGTGACTCTTGGAGCGCCGAATTTGGGGGACTGCAGAAAGGGGTTCATGAAGCTGCCAGTGTTTGAGTCATCATCCAGGTCTCCACTCTGACTCTGAGGAGAGGATGTCTTTGGGGTGTCTGCTCAGGCAGGCCTCCTTTTCTTTGAGACTTGCCTTTCATATTCGGTGAGGCACCACTGTGGGCAGGTTTGTACTGGGTGGCCCTGCCCTTAGGCTAAAGCTGATTATCCTGGACCCAGAATGGAACAATCAGACCAAAGCTCCTGGGAGGTTAGACTCGAGACTCGATTTCTGTTGGCACTTGAGCTGGGAGGAAGCCGGGCAGCCATGTCTGGTCACGTGTTCTGAGAAAGTCTGAGTTAGAGGAAGAGAGAGACACAGAGGCCTCTGTTATTTGAGGAGCTGCCCAATGTCTCGTCTTCCCCTCCCCCCCCCATGTTTGGGAAATGCCCACGATACGCATGCAGTCGGCCCTCTGTACCCGTCAGTTCTGCATCCCTGGATTCAACCAACTACGGACTAAAAACATTTGGGGGAAACAAGGTGACATTGTTGCTGACGCATAGGAAGCAGTGTGCTCTGCGGTGATGGCTGCCTCTGCGCCGGACGGGGACAGGCTTTGTTCCTCATCATTTTCCCCCAAACAGTGTAACAAGTAGTTACACATCATTGACACCGGAGTGGGCACTGTGACTCATCTAGAGAGGATTGAAAGTCCACGGGAGGCTGTGCGTGGGTGATATGCAGACACCGTGCCGTTTTGCATAAGGGACTTGAGGATACATAAGGCTTTGGGTGTCCGCGGGGCTGCTGGAACCAACAGGGACGGCTGTAGCCTACGTATGCGGATGTGTGTACCCTATGGATACATGTCCATAACGAAGCTGGTAGACTCGAGGCAGGCCTCGTAGATTGCACCCTGGTGGCCACGCCACACGGTGTCTGGGGACAGCAGGGACAGGGCAGGAGCCTCGGTGGCTGCGCTGCCCTGATGGCTGCAGCCCTGTCCTCGCTAGGCTCGATGTTGACTGTATCTGCCGTCTAGCCTCTCCTTCTTCTTGCTTTTGTGTCTTGTTTGGTTTTGTTCTTGGAGCTTCCTGGAGATTCTGTGTGTGTCCTGCTGTCCTTTTAATACATTTCCCTGTTTCCATCAGCCAGAGTCAGTTTCTGTGCAGCCAAGAATTCAGGCTGATATAAGAAGAAAAAAAATGAAGCAGATGTAGAGAGAAAAGCTGATATGAAAGGGAATGCGAGGAGAGGGAGTGTGAAGCATAGAATATAGGATATGAGAATATATATTCTGGGGAAAGAGGGTCTCGCATGGCTTCTGTCTCTCCTCTTTTTAAGACCAATGTTTAATTCCTGTCCTCAGGTTCCAGGGGATACTCCTGCATTTTCTGGTAATAGACTGTTCTTTTTTAAAAATAAGTTTTTATTTTTTTCAATGACAGTTGACACATATTATATTAGTTTCAGGGGTACAGCACAGTGGTAAGACCTTTATATACTGTATGAAGTGATCCCCCCATAAGTCTAGTCCCCACCTGGCACCGTGCATACTTATTACCACATTATTAGTCAATAATGACTGTATTCCCTGTGCTGTACTTTACGTCCCATGACTGCTGCAACTGCCGACGTGTACTTCTTAATCCCTGCCTCTTTCTCACCCATCCCTCCCACCTCCCCTCCCATCGGCAGCCATTTTTATCACAGGGAGGTTCCTCTGGTCCAAAGACCCCCCAACCAGGAGACAGTCACGTAGATGATAAACACTGGTCCACTTCACGTCCTGGTGGTTGGCATGACGCCACCTCCTCGTCAGTCTAGTGATCTCGCACGTGGTTGGCACAGTTTGAGTCACCGCATTAATCATGCAGCGTTGGTTACTCCCAAGGGCCTGGTCTGGTGGGGGGGGGCTCGTGTGTGGGGGCCTGGGGTCCCGCCAGCCCGGACGCCACCACCTTCTACCTGAGGGGCACTGGGACGGCTGATTCCTGCTGTGGACTGTCCCCCACGGCGCCTCTCACGCTCCGTGGCCGGCGTGGTGAGAATCACTCGGATGGTCTCTGCCTCCCCCGTGTCGTGCCAAACGAAAAAGAGAGAGGGAAGGAGAAGAGGAAACAGTTATCTTGGGAGAAGAAACGGCCGGGAAATGGGGGAAGACACTTGAACGGTTATGTATGGAATGTTTCTGCCCTTTCCTCTTGTCTGTCCAGTTGAGTTCAGTGTCCGACTGTCGACGCTGACGATTTATGAGAATCTTGGGCGAGTAAACTGTTTGGGAACGTCCCTGGGGCTCTAGCCAAGGCAGGCAATTCATCCAAACGACTGGGGCTTTGGGTAAAATTCTTCCCTAATATTTTTTCCCTCCTGCTCATGCTTTCCCCTCAGGGTGACAGGCGGTCGTCGTTTGCCAAGCTGGCACCGTGTATGGTCTGGAATGAGGCTGTCCTTAGACCTCGAGTCCCTCTCTAAGAGACAGGGATGTGATAATCCCTTTGTCCCCACCCGCAAGCTGGAAGCTGCATCTCTAGAACCCCAGGGGCCAGTCCAAAGCGGTCTCTTCTTTGGGCTACCTGCCCTGCCTCTCTTTTCTCCCCTGGCCACAGGAGAGGAAAGAATACACTGCTTTTTCTTCTGTTTCCCTGCAAATCCCTCAGAGTTGGGTTTTGAGGGGGGAAGCAGCCTTGGGTAGAGGAAAGGTAAATGTGAGACGCTTCCTTGGGAAAGGGTCACATCACCTAAGGTGATATTGGGAAGGAGGACTCGGAGCCCCGATAAGACGGCCCTTCCCCACAGCCAGGTGGACATCTGGTCTTCCGTCACCGTCCAGCCGCTCGTGAGGGAGGCACAGTGATGAGCCTCGTTGTCATGATGCGTCAGTTGAATCCCAGAGAAGTGGAGTCACTTGCTGAAGGCCAGGCTGCTAGGCTCGTAACGGGAGCCAGGACATTCCAGGCACAGGACAGAACGTGAGCGAAAGTGGCTGTGGCTGCAGCAGGTCACTGCGTGTGGCTGGGCTCCTGGAGCGGGTGAGGGGACCGCAGCAGATGAGTTCCGGAAGGGCTCTGGAAGCTGGGACTGGAAAGACCGAGGGAGCCCCGGAGGGACTTTGAAGCTGAGAGTGACATCATTTGTCTGTAGTCCCTCCCATAGCTGCGATTTCACGGATTCAGTTACCGGCAGTCAACCACAGGCCCAAGATACGAAATGGAAAATTCCAGCGGTAAGCAACTCCCAGGTTTGAAGTGTCGTGCCCTTCTGAGTAGCGCGGCGAAATCTCCCACCGTCCCGCTCCATCCCACCTGGGACGTGAGCCATCTCTTCGTCCAGTGTGTCCACAGGATAGACGCTCCCCACCAGTTAGTCACTTAGTCAGCATCTGGGTTATTAGATCGACTGTTGAGGTATCACCGTGCTGGGTCCAAGTCACCCTTCGTTCACTTCATAATGGTCTCACAGTGGAAGAGCTATCTCATGGAGACGCTGTGAAGTGCTTCCTCAGGGTGAAAAGGCGGCAGTTTCTTAATCAGGAAGGAAAGAGAGATTGTGTGCCGAGGTTGCTAAGGTCTACAAGAAGAATGAATCTTCTCTCTGTGACATGGGGGAGAAGGAAAGAGGAATTCACACCAGTTTTGCTAGCACACCTCAGACGCCAAATATAGGGTGTCCCAAAATGCACACAAGAAGCAATTTTGATAGAAAACACGGGTTTCTAATTAAAATTTTTTATTGCTCAACAATGAAAACGCGTTGTTCTTTCGTGAAACGCCCCATTTTTAATAACCCTGAACTGTCAGCGGTCACGCTGTCTTTTTTTCATTGGCAACACTTTACCACACAAATGACGCAAAATTCAAATCTTGCGTGAATTTTGGGACACCCTTTGTTTTGGCCACAGCATGTGCTAAGTGCTTCGTCAAGATGGAGAAGGCATCACATTTGTGGGTGGAAGGCATGACTTGGTCAGAAGGTCAATCAATAGCAGCCTAACGCTACGTCCCGATGCCGACATCACCCACTTCCCGTCATCTCATCACGTAGGCCTTGGATCTTCTCTCAGAATCACAGGAAGAAGGGTGAGAACAGAGCAATATGACAAAGGTATTAATGGGACCCCCAGCAGCTGGACCCGGAAGGTAGCATCCCCCCCTGGCCCCATCCCCTCCATAGGTCCTCAGGCAGCAGAAGACATGGTCAATCCAGAGTGGGGGAAGGCAGGAAGGGTTTGGGGGAGTGTGACAAATACCCTGACCCCCGCCCTCCCATGCTCTGATCTTTTAACTGGGGTCCCTGTTGGCCCCCAACAAACAAGAGCCCAAGGACAAAGGAGCCCCCTGGGCAAAGGGGGTTGGAGAATGGGTCCCGGACGACTGGAATTGAACCAGCACACAGTTGTGATGTGCTGGCTGTACTTAAAAAAAATACACATCATTTGATCTATGAATGCATAACTGTTACCATGAAAAAGATGTTCGTATTCTTGAAAGTCATCTTATTAACCGCATCTTGAGGAACCTGGCTGTTAGCCATGAGATCTCTCCCTACAATTTACGAAGGGAAATAACGGCTATTAATGTTTCTTTTCACTTTATTTTTCCATCTCCTCCCCCTTTTCTCTTTCAATATCTTCCCTTCTCCTCCCCTCCCCTCTTCTCTCCTCTCTTTCTCTCTCTTGCTTCCCTCTCCCCTCACTCCAGCCATCTTTATATTATGTAACAATGTTACAGTAAATAACGTGCTGGGTCCTGTCTTTCTCCTTTTAAGCTATGTGTTGAGCATGTCCCTGGGCCATTAGGGTTTTCTGAAAACACGTTTTTCAGTGGCTGTGCGGATGGCTTTACGATGACTGTTGTAAGCCGTCTCAATTCTTGGGGAAGCAGGTGGTGTAGCATGCATAAATTATAAACGAAAAGCAAGATGCTCTTCATTTACCCTCAACCTCTAAAGTGCAGTAGCGCTGGGTGGCTGCTTCTCCACTGAAGGGAGAGTGAGAGGGACCAACAAGGACCCACGAGCGGGAGGGTATTGAGCTGGAACTTGGTGCCCAGACTCAGTCCAGCTTCTGCCTGTGTGACCTTGGGGACATCTCATGGGTCAAATGAGGGTGCTTGGATCAGCTAAGGGTCAAGGTCCCCTTTAGTTCTGACTCTGATTTCTGGTACAAATCTAATGCCCTTGTAGACAGAAAAAAAGAAAAGAAAAGCCTCTTTTCGGAGTCTGCTTGCCTCGTCCATGACACCCTGGTTGCAGGTACTGTCAGCTCACCTGGACGACAGTGATTACCTCCCCACAGTGCTCTCCACGTGGCGGCTAGCATGACCTGTTAGAGGCTACGTCACATCATGGCACTCATCTTGTTACCTGCTGCCATGGCTGACCAGGCTCCTACCACCTTCCTGATCTCACCACTTCCACTTGCCCCTGGTTCACTCGTCAGTCCATCCAAACCCGCCAGCCACTCTCCCACTCAAGAGTGTTCGCACCTGCTGTTCCCTCTGCTCGGAATGCTGTTCCCTCCCATTTCCTCACAGCCCCTCCCTTAGCCGAGGGGACTTGTCTGACCTCCCTCTGTAACCGGACCCCCATCATTCCCTGTACGCTCTGCAGCTTTATTTCCTTTCATGGCACTTGCCTGAGACATGGTATCTGCAGCGGCTTATTTACTTACTCCTGTCACCGCTACAGTCCTTGCACTTGGAAGTGAACTTACTAAGTGCTCCATAAAGTGCACTTAGTTGGAAATCAATACAAATCTATTCAGTGATTGAAGGAATTGGTTGAATGAATGAATGAACAAAAGCCTTCTGGCTTTTATTCCAAATCAGTCCTCAGGAAAAGAAAAACAAAAAAACCCGCCACAAACCCCTCTGCATCATGGTTGGCATAGCCAGTTTGAGGCTCAGCCTGTGCTGTGGCATTGAGCATATTCCTATTGTTCACACAACCATCACCACTATCCATCTTCAAAACTTTTCCAGCAGAACCGGTACTCTTAACTCGATTCTCCCCTCCGGGCTTTCAGGTGACTTCTGCTCTCCATACCTTCTGTCTGTGAATGTGGCCACTCTAGGTACCTCATAGTGGAATCATACAGGATTTGTCTCTGTGACTGGCGAGTTCACTTCACATAATGTCCTTAAAGTTCATTCAGGTTGTAGCTTGAGCCAGCACGCCCTTCTTTCCTAAGGCTGAATAACTGCGTGGATGGACAACATTTTGCTTATCCAGTCACCCAGTGATGCTCTCTTGGGTTGATTCTACCTTTTTGTTACTGAGAATAATGCTGCTATGGACATTGGTATACAAATATTTGAGTTCCTGCTTTCAATTCTTTGGGGAATATACCTAGAAATGAAATTACTAAGTCATGTAGTCATTCTATGTTTAATTTTCTTTTTCTTTTCCTTTTTTTTTGAGAAGCCCTCATAGAATTTTTCACACCGTCTTTTTTGCACCATTTTACATCCCCACTACCAAGGCTCAAGCGTTCCAGTTTCTCCACACTCTGGACAACGCTTGCTATTTTCATTCTAAGACAGTCATTTGAGTGTCTTGCCACTTAGTTATGTCTTTAATGTATTTCAGCAGTGTTTGGTGGTTTTCAGTGTACGAGTCACCTTCTGGGTTAAGTTTATTTCTAACTCTTTTATTCTTTTTGATGTTATTATAAATGCAATTTTTTTCCCTGAATTTTTTTTTCAGATTGTAACTGCTGGTATGTAGAGAATGCAACTGATTTGTGTTGGTTATATATCCTGCAGCTTGGTTGGATTTATGAGCTCTAAGAATTCTCTTTGTGTGTGTGTGTGTGTAATCTTTAGGGCATTCCTATGTATAGGATTATGTACAAAGGGTGGTCAAGAAATTTGCAAAATAAAGGGAGTGGGGGGAGGGGAGACGGTTCATTGTTTTTCCTTTTCAATATATTCACCCTTAACCCTGATATACTTTTCAAATCTTTAATAAGTTCTTTTATACCCTCAAAAAATATTTTGTTTTTGCCCTTAAATTTCAGTTTATCATCTGTAAATTTCTTCTGTTGAAGCTGCTTTTTTATATTTGGAACCAAATAATAATCAGATGGAGCCAGGTGTGAACTGTAGGGAGGGTGGTTTAATGTTTGGAAGCCACAGTTGTGAGGAGTAGCCAACAGCGTTGCTCTTGTGCGCGGGCGTGTTGTGCAAAAGCAGCAGCCCCTTGGTCCACTTTTCTTCTTTTCTCCTTTACACGTTCTTTTAACTGTATAGCAGACTGGAATAGTGCTCTCCAGTTATTGTGACACCCTTAATCTTGTAATCGATCAGCAGGATACCCTCCGTATCTGAAAAAACAGTAACCATGAGGCCGTCTTCAATGACTCTCTGCCTTTCTTGAAAAGACATGGTTACTTGTAAACCATGGATTTTCAGGGCAACAGTCCCCATAAACCACTCACATCTCTTCCAAAATGGTTTGAGGTGTTTTCCCTTGTTTATGAGGAACTTAATGGTGGCGTGAAATTCCATTTTTTCATACTTGGGGTTTTCTTTACATTTGACATGCTTCTTTGGTGACATCTGAAAGAACATGGGCACAAGCAGGCTGAAATTGGCACATCCACTACTAATAAGTCACACAATCAAACTGCGTGCACTAGTACTCCCACCTCTCTGATAAACCACCTTGCTCTGCGGATTTCTTGACTATCTTTCATGATATACAAACAGATCGTTTTTCTTCTTCCTTTCCAATTGGGTTCATTTTATTTCTTTTTCTTGCCTAATTGCTCTGGCTGGAACTTCTAATACTGTTTTGAATAGAAGTGGTGAAAGTAGGTATCTTTGTCTTGTTCCAGATCTTAGGGGGAAAACTTTCAAGCTTTCATCATTGAGTATGATGTTAGCCATTGCTTTTTCATGTATGGCTTTTATCATGTTGAGGTGACCAATGGATTTTATATTGACGAGACCATTTCTAATATAGGGTTGGATGCAAAGAGTTACAGTTAATGCTGTTTGAGTCTTTTGTTTCCATTGGTATAACACAGTTCCTAAAGGATAGATCCTATCCATGGATGGTATGTGAGATGATTCTATGAGATACAGTATAGCGGCTCTAAATAACATCAAGTCTCACTGCCCTACGGGCAGAATTTTATTTCTCACACAAAGTTCTTTTCAGTTCCTCTGATTACTAATGAGAGAATCTCACCTAGGTGCTACTATATCTTTAACATGTCTATAACACTAAGTAATGTTTAAAAAGAAAATAAGGAGAGAGCAGATTTCAGTTTGGGTGCCTTTAGTAAACCATATTTAGATTTTAATGGCGTTATCTTATATCATTTGTATCTGTTTTGCCTTGTATTTCTGTCAAGTGATGCAGGTTTTCCACTTATTTGTATCTGTGAAATAATTATGGAGTAGACGTATAAAGTTTCATTTTAAAAATAAGTGTGTTCAAATAATGTACAAGAGAGTTGACCTTTAAGAAGTCCTGTAAAATGCCTCATTTTGACTAAGTACTCCATTTCTAGCACCAAAGTTGGAGTTAGAAGCAGGCTTTTCCCCACCAAATGAATTGGGCTTTGTATGGAGAATACAGATGTGCAAAGTGTAGAGATTAAATAGATGTGAATGTCAGTGAAACTCCAACCTCTCTAAACCCAGAGAGGAAGAAAGTACAGTCCCTAGTCAAAGAAGGAAGCAGGGAGCTACAATTTTTTTAATCTTCAGGTTGACTATTTCAATAACTGTGAGTCCCCAAGTCACCCTGTGTTTTATTTGTGTCCGGTTCGTGGGTGATAGGAATTTCGGTGGATGGCACCTGAACTACAGGAGCGGAATGGACTGGGGGTGGGGGTGGGGCAGCCCAGTGTTCCCGGCCGCCCGGGGTGCTGGCCATCTGAACACACCCCAAACTTATGAATGGTGGCCAGGGTTTCCAAAGTGAGGCTGCCCAAGGCACAGAAAGCCACCAATTCTTAAAGCTTCACAACTCTGAAAGGCAAACACATTCTTACATACAAATGGTATCTCCTCTCAATCACTATCTGATTAAAAAAAAAGTTGCAAAGCCTGTTTTACATCAAAGGAAGATATACAGGCTTCAACTGTATTCGAAACTATCTGGCGACAAAAGGAAACACTCTTTACATAAAGAAGTATTTATTTGGGGGCTCCTAGGCCCCTCTCACGAAGATAGTAATAGTACCAGTGGGTATAGCCAGAAGTCATGCCGTTGGCCCCCAAATGACTGCAGTTTAAGAAATACGAGGCAAGACCACTCACGACTGCGAGATGCACATTTCGGTCTATCTTACCTTGGTGCTGCCGAACCTGGGTTCATCTGATTTTTCCAGTTCTGAGTATCTAATCATCCCATGACCCTTGACTATGACTTGGCTGTGGACAGGGAGAGAAAATGGGGTGGGCTTATGGAGTTTAAAGAATCTAATCTCTGTGATAATGACTTTTGCATTGAAAACTCTTCCCATTCATGTTTTGGTGTTAAACATTAATCTGGAGGACTCGGGGAATGTGAATGTGGAGCTGAAAGCAGACCAATTGTCAGTGTGCTGGCAAAATCGGGGATCTGGTGAGCAAAGCTAAGGTTGATATAGATGTGGGACTGCAGGGTAAGCGGTAGTGGCGGGCTGTCCCCGGGCCTCACCAGGCTCTGGCAGGGCTGGAGATGTATCCACAGTGTTGCTCTTGGGGAGGAAAAGATGGATCCTGGCCCAATGGAGGGAGTCATTTTGTGCCAATCAATGAATGCATCTTTCAAGTAGCTGCTAATATGTCCTAATCCTCCTCCAAAATAAATAGTGAACGCAAGAGAACAAACTAGAAACTAGCTAATGGTTGAGAATTGTTCTATGATTTTGGCAACTAAAACAGGGTGATCAGTTCCCCTCGGGTAGAAATGGATTGATCTGGCTTTCTTCAGTTCTAGATAATTTTCGGCTTACAAGGTTATCTGTTGCAATGAAAGGACTTTCAAGGCTCTCCTCTCCTCTCCTCTCCTCTCCTCACCCCTCCCCTCTTCATTTTTCTTCTCTCCTTCATCTCTCTTTTCTACCCTTCCACCTTGTGTGCCATCATGAGCTAGAGGCAAAGGATAAACCATGCAGAGAGCCACTAGTCTCTTGGGCTTTCTAACCCAGTAGGGAGATCGGAGGGGGATTAATAGTCATACTAATTATCACTGGGATTTACTGGGACAGTCCTGTGTACCAGGCACTATGCTGAAAGCTTTGCATATATTAACTCACTTAGAACCCCCCCCCCAACAACATTATGCAGAAAGTATCAGTAGTATTCGTTGTACAGATGGGGAAACAGAAGCACAGAGCAGTTAAGTAACTTGCCTGGTGTCACACAGCTGGTAAATGGAGACTCTGGAATTAGAACCCAACGCACCCAGCTACCCTGATAATACTGCCCGAGAGGTGAGAGGGTCCCTTCTGATCCTCAGAAAAACTTCCTCTGGTCGTCATCGAGGACATCCTGTCCCCTCCTAACGGTTTGAGAGACGCTCACCTGCCTTCTTTCCACCCCCACACGGTTCACGTCCCTGTGAAGCCCAGCATGTCCCTGTGGTTACTGTAAGGCTGGGTGAATTGAGGGGCGCCTTCTCAGAAGTGTCACCCGCCAGCAGGAGAGGTGACCTCTGAAGGATAAGTGGCATTCTATGTGGGGAAGGGAAGAGGGGTGGGGGCATCTGGGATACTGCAAGAAGCGGTCCAGGGGTGGTGGAGGGAGCGGGGCCAGAGGGAGAATCAGAGGCCTGAGGGTGCAGGGCCCTGCAAACAGGATCCTGAGTTTGAGCTGCGTCCTATGAGGAACTAGACTCCTTTGGAAAGACCTGACATACTAACTATGACTTAGATTATGAAGCACTCCTGCACCAGGGACGGCAACAAGCTGATCTGTCCCCCACAGCAACCAATAGCAGGGCTGTATCATTGACCCCATCTTATAGACCAGGAAACTTGAGGAGCAGCGAGATTAAGAAACTTGCTCGTGGCTACTCAGCTAGCAGGTGGAGCTGGGTTGGAACCTGGGGATTCCAGGCCCAGAAGCTGCACGCTGACCCCTCTGCCTTGTCTCTGAACGGCTCCGGGTGTCCCAGGCCGTCTGCAGTGAGGGGCCCGTTTCCAGGGCTCAGTTCTCTGCCTGTTGGCCCAGGTCTCCGCCACCTTCGTCTTGAGCGAGCTGAGCCGCTGAAAGTCCGCTTCCCTGTGCCTTGGCCTAGAGCGCAGTCTGCGTGAGCGGAGATAAATGGAGCTCAGCCTTGCATGCCTAACGAACTCGTGGAGGTAGCTCAGGAACGCTCCCGCTCCTATTAGCCAGATAGCATGTGAGGCTTCTTCCCGCTGCCAGGCGGCTTTATCCTTATTCTTAAAGCAGCAACTTGTCTCAAATCGTTCAGACGGTGTCAAAAGGAGAGATAACAAACCGCCTAGAATAAAATGTCAGCACAGGAAAGGAGCTAAATAGCAGTTCGTCCAACCCCCTCAAGGTACAGGTTGCCCCTCCAGCTGCCCGGGGAGCAGTGTGGCATGGGAGAAGAGGTGGGGGGCTTAGATACCGGGGGGCTGAGTTTCCATGCTGGCTCTGCCAAAGGGTTGCTCATTGTGGCACCTTGGGCAGGCGACTTCGCACTTCTGGGGTTCAGGATCCCCATTCCACGGATGTATTCGTGAAGACTGAGTGCTTATTGAAATGCCTGCTACATAGGAGGCACGCGACCAGTTCTGGTTTCCTGTCCCCAAGTGCAAGCGAGGAACAGGGAGAAGAACCAGGTCTGACCTTGGGGAGTTTCCTGTCTTGCAGGGCGACAGTCAACCCAATTGCTCTTTCCTGTCATAGAGGAAAGTCCAAGTGCCGTGGGAACAGAGAAGAGGGACAGACAGTGTGTGCTTGGGGACGCGAGGAAGGCTTGGAGTAGGTAACATGTATCTAGGGCCTCAAAGCATGGGTAGGAGTTCACCATGGAGGTATCAGAGAAAAGCTTTCCAATGAGAGGAGACAGAACTATGACAATGGCGACAATGACCATAATGTGGAAGAAAAGCAAGTGTGGCAAATGCCTCAGCTGATTGAATCCTGTCCTGGCTAATTCCGAAGTTTGAATTTGAATGCATATTCCCTCTGGGTCGCCAGAAGCCCCACCGCCGTATACCGGGCCTGGCTCCGACCCCTTCTGTCCCCTGGCCAGTGTCTGAACATTGGAGTTGGGAACCCTTAGGGACATAGAGGTGAGAGTGTGCACTTGGACACAAAGGGGTTGTGGCCGGTGGCTGTTGCCCAGCCCGGCTCTCCTGAAGGAAGCGCTGAGCAGAGAACGTCAGCAAGTCCTCACTCACTCTGATGGAGCCGCCTGTACAAGCTGAAGGCTCAACGTGCCGACGCTTCAGGACAATACGCGTTGATCAACAGCGTTATGGGCTGAACTGCGTCCCCTCAAAATGTGTGTGTTGGGACCCTAACCCCCGGTGCTTCAGAGAGGGACTCTTTAGAAGTAGGGTCTTAAAAGAGATACGTTAAAATGAGGCCGTGGGGGTGGCCCAAGATCTAATACGCCAGGCGTCCTTATAGGGACACGTAGGGCAAGCAAATGGTCTGAAGCCGTGGGGAGAAGGCTAGAGAGAGAGGCCTCCGAAGAAAGCAGCCCTGCTGACGCCTTGATCTTGAACTTCCAGCCTCCAAGCGAGTTTCTGTTGCTTGAGCCGCCCAGTCTGTGGTACTTTGGTGTGGCCACACGAGGACATCCGGGGTGCCACCTGGCACCCCGGGAATACAGGGCAGGGCCCTTCTTCTCTATAACGGCAGGAGAAACCATTTGCTGATAAAAGGAAATCCACTTATGGGCACTCATTGGGTTTTAATCCATTTATTGGATTTTTACCATATGTATTTCTTTCCTAGGGCTTCCATGACACATGACCCCAAACTGGGCGGCTTAAAACAACAGAAACGTATCCTCTCACAGTTCAGCCTTCTGTCTGAAGTCCAGGTGACGGCCGGGTTGCTTCCTTCTGAAGGCTCCGTCTCCTTGCTTGTGGGGGTGGCCAGCCATCCTTGATGTCCCCAAACTTGTAGACACATCACTCCAATATCTGCCTCTTATCACATCACTTCTCCGTGTTTCCATGTGTCCTTTTCTGTCTCTTATAAGGACATTCTCACTGGACTCGGCCCATTCTAACCCAATATGCTCTCTTCTCGATTCTTATCTTTGTTACATCTGCAAAGACCCTGTTTCCAAATAAGGTCATGTTCCAGGGTTCTGGGTGGACATGACCTTTGGGGGAGGGGGACACTGTTCAACTTACTGCACCATGAATTATCGGATTTTATTCTCCAACAACCCTGTACCATAAGTACCATAGAATCAATGCAGGTGAAGAAATGGGAGTTCAGAGAGGTTAAGTAGCTCACCCAAGGTCACACAGGTACCATGTCATCAAGCCTGGATTTGAGTTGGGCATTCTGGTTCCAGAGTCCCTATGCTTAATCTGTCTGTGGTCCTGCTTCTTGAAGAAAAGAATCCTAATAGGGTTACCCTTCACACCCACCCCAGCAACACTGATCTGATTTCTGTCACCATGGCTTAATTTTGCCCGGACTTGAACTTCATATAAATGGAACCGGACGAGATATAATCTCTTGTGTCTGGGCTTCTTGCACTCAACATAATGTTTTTGAGATTCATCTATGTTATTGTATGTATTCGTTGTTTGTTCATTTTTACTGATGGATATTATTTCATTGTGTGACCCTGATTTGGTTCTGATACACATTTGGATGATTTCTAGGTTTAGGTTATTGTTAGTAGACCTGTTATGGACACTTTTATAAAAATCATTCTGTGGGGCACATGTTTTTCTTTCTCCTGCGGACCTAGGAGTGAAATCTTGGGATTATTTCAAGTATGTTTCACTAAGTATCCCAGGGTTCCTCAGGGTGGTGGTTAACGTTTTACACTTCTACGAGCGATGTCTGAGAGTTCTAGTTGCTCTGTGTACTCACCAATGTTTGGGGGTATCAGGCTTCCAGTTTAGCCTTTCTAGTGGGTATGAAGTGGTATCTGATTGTGGATTTAATTTGCACTTCCCGGAAGATAAATGAATGATATAGACCATCTTTTCATCTGGCTTTGGCCATTGTGTGTCTTCTTTGTGAAATACTTGTTTTAGTCTTTTGTCCATTAATTTTTTTATTATGGGTTACATGACTTGTTTATATACAAGGTCCGGCAGAAGTAATGCCGTAATGTTGTAAGGCTTGCTTTGTCTCTTATGAGATGGGCAGCAATTTGAATATTTCACCTAAAATATCATCTAGTGTGCTTGAGTGTGATGTTGTTACATTACAGACTTACATGCTGATTTGATTTTGAATTAAAAGATTTGGTATAGATGACCAGCTCATAGAAAAGGGGCGTTAACTTCTGCCAGACAGTATATTCTAGAAACAATTTCTTTATCAGACATATGTACAGTGATACCTTGGAATCCAAATGCCCCCAAACTTGAACAACTTGGAATCCAGATGGAAAAAATCAAGCAAATTTTGCCTTGGAATCCGAACGCTGCTTTGGAATCTGAACACAAACATGTTCGCATGGGACGTATCGATTATACAGCTTGTAGCTTCATCCGAACACACACTCATCTTGGATCTTGAATGTTTTGGAACTCTTGGAACTCAACAGGGTTCTGGAATGGATTAAGTTTGAATTCCAAGGCATCGCTGCATTGTTAATATTATCTCCCAGTGTGTGACTTGCCTTTTCATTTTATTAATGTCTTTTGAGGAATAGCCATTTTTAGTTTCGATGAAGTTTAATCTATCATTTAAAAAAATTTTATGGTTAATGCTTTTTCTAGCCCATCTGAGAAATCTTTGTCTAAACTATGGTCTCAAATATGTTGTCCTATGTTTCACTTTTGATGCGTTTGCATTTTTAGCTTTTAAGTTGAGGTCTGTGACTGTTGGCATTAATTGTTGTGTTTGCTGTGAGGTAAAGTTTGAGGGGCCTCTAAGTCCACCATTTATCCACGTGCTATAAAAATACTAATATTAATAATAAAGAGGAAAACAACTAGAATAGAAAACTAAGACATACTCAGGATTCTTGCAGGTGCACATGGCAGCAAATCCAACTCATCATTTAATAAGGAAAAGGAAGAAAAGGTGATTGAAAAAGTTCAGGGGGAGCCGGTACAGTCACAACTGATTTTTAATGGTCAGCACCAGCACGTGGAAGGATTGCACAGCAGTTCAAGTCATTTTAGAAAAGCCATAGACGTGCGGGAATGGCTGGATCCTTGGGCTCAAATGATGTGATCCGCATTCGGTTTCTCTCTCCTCATCTCACATCTTCTCTCCTCAGTGTGGTCTGTTTTCAGACAGCAGAGCAGTGAGGTGGTTACCGGCACTCACAGCTCATCCTGTCAGCAACCCCAACTCTGCAGCGGTTGAGGAATTGCGTTTTATCGATCTTTAACACCAAGCTTCTAAAATGCCCTGGTAGCAGGGTGACTCTGTCTTTGAGCCTGCGGCCGAGGCCCCGGAGGTCACGGAGGAACCTTGGCTGTTGGAACCCCTTTATTTCTCAGCACAGCATCTTTTCTACCCTGAAAAGCCCAAGCGGTGGGCAGATTGCTGTAAAGCAGTGGTTCAGAGCTCTGGGGTCACACGTAATCAGTTGCCACTTTCATATTGTGCTAGTTGTGTGACTTTGGGCATGCCGTTTGACCTCTCTGGTCTCAGTTTCCTCATCCAAAAAAGGAGGATAAGTAATAGGACTGTCGATTAGGATTGTTGTAGGAGGAAAACAAGATAACGCATGTAAAAAAAAAAAAATTAGGATGAGGGTTGTTGGTAGCTAAATAAGTATCAACTATGTTGATTGCGGAATTGGACCACAGGGAATTCCAGCTCTTCCACGGGGGGAGCTATACGGATGCTGCAGAATAATCATGATACCGATCGTTTTGAAATCTCTCAAGTACAGGCTGCAAGAGGAGTGCCGGGAGCTGGCCTCCTGCTGTCTCTTGCGTGCTTGGGCCAGCAAGAGGCTTCGATGACACGGAGAAGCGCCCCCTCCACTCCCAATTCAGGGGTCTTGGGTAAAAACTGGAATGAGAGCACAGCTTAGATCCCAGCCCACACCGGGGTCTCTTCCATCTTTACTCCCTAACTTGAAGGCAGCCAGATGGTCCGTCAGTGGAGGGCCCCCAGGCACACAGGGCAGCACCCCCAGAAATCCTGGCTGGTGGGGAGGGGTGCTTGCTGCCGAGGAGAAATGCATCTTCAGTGGGAAGTGCAGATCCTGGAAAAGCAAAGGGCAGGGGCAGGGCAAGGGGGCATGCGGGGCGTGGGCAGGCGTCTTCACACGGTGACCGGCCCACTAGGGACACAGGAGGGGAACTGAGGAAGGGCCAGCAGCTCCCTGTGCAAAACTTCCTTGCAAAGGGTGAAGGAGAAAAGGGGAACACTGTCTGTAAAGAAAAACAAAAACAAAAAGACAAAAACAAAAAAAAAACCCTTTTCGTTCCAAGCACTTTTATGACCTTTGAAAAGGCAAACTCCCGTTAACATCGCGGTGCTAAGTGGAGAGGCTTTCCTGCTGGGTTTTCTGTGATGATTAAACACCGTTCATTTCTAATTAGCAGCACCCAGCTGCACGCGGGCCATTAATATGCGAATGCGAACTGAACCAGGAGGTCCTCTTAGGAAGGCAAAACAGCAAGGCTCTCTGGGTTTGCCTTCTGCGAGGCTGACACGGCAGGGCCGTGTCCCTGGGCTCTTTGGTGACCCGAGTGGAACAGCAAGGTGCCCACGACACAGGGGCACAGCCAGCATCGGCCAGCATCGGCCCTGCCCCAGGCCGCCTTCCCTTCAGCACCCCCGGCTTTTCAGAAATTCATCGGCTCCTGTGAAGGTTTATCTCCCTGCAGATTTTGCTTTTGTTTCATTCATTAACCACTGGGTGACGCGTCCTTGCCTCTTCACAGAAACGGTTCTAAGCAGGCTGACCAGACGTCCCGTGTGACATGGGACAGAATACTGACACCTTGAATTTAGCCCAGTGAGACCTGGTGGACGCCACACACCAGGAGACACGGGACAGGACTGTTGTTTTCTGTCCCATTTAAAAAGGGACATTTAGTCAGCCTGTAAGGAAGCTCTGATCCCCAAAAGGTCCCCGCTGGGGCTGCTTTGAGGAACTGGCCTCCCCAGGGGAGCCGAGAAGGGGGCAAGCTGGGCGTTAGCTCAGCCATCCTTCAAGGGGGGATCAGAGGGTTTGGGGAGAGCTGGACCAGTGTCACCAGCCCCTAATGTCAGGAGCGACAGGTGTCAACCAGCTCCCGAATCTCGCACCCCGGAGTCTTCTCGCAGTGGTCCTGCGAACCTTTGCTTCCAAAGGACCCAGTCTTCCGATGCGTGAGCGTGTGAAGGGTGAGGGTAGAGAGGACCAGGGGGCAGATCGCGAAGGCCGGGTAGGCCCTGTGAGGACATAGGGCTTTTCCTGCTGGCACAGTAGGTGGGCAGGGGGGTGGCGGGAGCCGTGTTGCATCTTAGAAAGAGCCCCTTGGCACCAGAGTTGGGCAGGGGTGAGAGAAGCTGATAGCAGCTCTCACCTTTACCTGTTCTGGTGAGCGTTGCTGGGTGAGTGCAGGCGGTCTGCAACGGGACGCAGCCCCCGGGCAGAGACGCGACTTCTAGGAAGCCCGGTGTCACATCACAAATCGGAGGCCCGTCTCCAGGATCTGGCTCAGAGATGTGTTCTGCTTGACTTCCAGAAAGATCTAAGTTTGTTTTTACGTTTTGAAACAGCGGACAGCATTTATGAGTTAGATTGCACGTGAAAGTCCGGATAGATCAGTCCCTTGGGCCACCATGAAAAAAACCACCACCGACTGGGGCCCGGGGTGGGGCTTAAACAGCAGCAGTTCATTTTCTGACAGTTCTGGAGGCTGGAAGTGCAAGACCCAGGTGCTGGCAGGGTTGGTTTCTGGTGGGGCTGCTGTCCTTGGCTTGTAGAAGGTCGCCTTCTTGCTGAGTCCTCGCAGGGCCTTTTCTCAGTGTGGGAGTGCTCCTCGCCTTGGGGATCAGAGCTTCCTTACAGGCTGACTAAATGTCCCTTTTTAAATGGGACAGAAAACAACAGTCCTGTCCCGTGTCTCCTGGTGTGTGGCATCCGCCAGGTCTCACTGGGCTAAATTCAAGGTGTCAGTATTCTGTCCCATGTCACACTGTCAGGGGGATTGTGCTCAATCCAATAGCTATCTCAGACCATATCCCCCCGCCAGTGCCATTGGATTAGGGGCGCACCCTCATGGCCCTGATAGGGTTTTTGTTTTGTCCTTTATCCAATCAGCTGTGTCCTAGGAGGGCGGGCGTCCCACACAGTGAAGAGAGCGACAGCATCCCAACCTATGGTTGAGGAGGGAGTTCTTAGAGAACAGGGATATGTGCTTCAGTGATGAGTCAGGAGTTGGAGTGTTTAGGCTGCTCATTTCCTATCCAGTAAAGATCCAGCAGAAGCAAAAAATGACTCCAGGCTTTAGTATTGGACCAAAATGGCCACCTAAATGCAGCCTTGTCCGTAGCAGCATTATTCTCAGGAGTCAAGAGGTGGAAGCACCCCGTGTGCCCGTCAGCGGATAAATGTGCGCACAGTGTGGCCTATACATGCCATGGAGTTGCTCCTCAGCCTGAGAAAGAAAGGACATTCTGACACCTGCTACCACGTGGCGGACGCTTGAGGACATTATGTTAAGTGGACTAAGCCAACCACAGAAGGACAAATACTGTGTGATTCCACCTGTATGAAGTGCGTAGAGCAGCAGATTCATAGAGACAGGAAGTCGAATGCTGGTTGCCAGGAGCTGAGGAGAAGGGGAATGGAGAGTCGTTTTAATGAGGCTGGACCTTCGGTTCAGGAAGACGAAACGGCTTTCTAGATGAACGGTGGCGATGCTGCACACCGATGTGAGTCTACTTAACGCCACTGAACTGTACCCTGAAGATGGTAACTATTATGCTCTGCGTTTTACTGCAATTTTTAACATTGTCGACTTGACTCCTAGGTCTGTTTTAAAGACCTAGTCACTGGCTGGGGGAATTAGGAAAAGGCAGGCTTATTTTCTCTGGGAATTTCCCCACTTTCATAAAGAAGGAGTTGTTCCTGGGTCACGTTCAAGGTCATTACATCGTCTTTGCTCATGTTCAATTACCCACAATTCTTTCCCTTTTCGGTCCAGTTTTAAGGCTTACCTATACACAGACAGGAAGCCCTGGTGCTCACGTAATATTTTACACTCTAGGTTTAACTACAACACAGCTGTGCTTTGCAATGGGCCCTCCCTGAAGGGAGAATCCATGACAGGTTATAAAAGAAAATCTATGACATTATAAATCTTCGCAGTCTGTTTCTGCCCCAGGCCCACCTTGCTTGCTCTTTTTTCTTGGACAGTAACTGGGTGATGGTAGAAAAAGAAAACAGGGTGGGGGTGGGGGGAGCCAGAGAGCTGAGTCTGAATAGGGAGAGGCGATAAAGCGGAAAGTCTGGCAAGGCTTGATTTATGAGGGAGTTTTCGGGGGCATGAAATGAGAGGAGGGAGGGAGGCAGGCTGGCTGGGGAAAGAATTCTTGAGTTTCGCTGTGTATTAGAAAGGTCTTTTTTTCCCTCAGCATTTCTAGCAAAAACTGTTGCAACGATGTGAATTGCCTTTCAGTGACTATTTATTTGAATGTCACAAGGAGATGAGGTAAGGCACAAAGTGACAAGGCTGTGTGTATCTGGGTCACGTCCGCATCCCCGGGACCCAGGAAACTGTCCCATAGTGGTGACTGAGTCAGCGGAACTTGACAGAGGAGTGAATCCTACTGTGGTCCTCCCTAGGAGCCATTAGGGTGGCATCGCTCTCAGCTCCCTTTTCTCCTTGCTCCACCCGCACCCCACCCCCAGCATCTTGTGCAAAGCCCTTGGGAAGCCATCAGCCTGCAAGTCGCAGAAACAGGCCCCTCCACGGGGACAGGACTGTGGCCATTATCACTTGGTGTCCCTCTGCAGCTCCGTGAAAGAGCTGAAGCGAGGAAAGATAACGGTGGTGACAGAAATTATGTTGAGAATCGCTGTGCATCTCTTCATGTCGTGCTGGGGGAAGTCAGAAACGCTCACAAAGGTCCATTTGGTCTGAAAGCAAATAACTTCAGTCATTCCAATGCGGTCTTGCTGGACCGTAAAGCCTCTGGCCATATTTTGTAGAAAGGACTTTATAGAAAAAGAAATTATATTTATTGAGTTGAACATCAAGTAATAACCTTGCCACCTACTCTTTTTTTTGTCTTCCTGACTTTTCCCATTCTATGAATTTTGATGAATTACAGAAAGTCCTATGGCAACCTAATTACTTAAACAAAAAGCGATCCAGGTAATAACACAAGCACCTTTAAATCTGAGAAACACTCATTTACCTTATAGGAACCATCATTATACTCTCCCTGCTCGGAACGCCTTTCTCTCGGAGACATGCCTTTCTGTTTAGGGCTCCAAGTGTCCCTGGGAATCTACCATTATGTTCCATGAGGGACTCACTCACAGGATCAGATCGCTTCTGTCTACAAGCTCTGAATCTTGGCTTCTGGTGGTCGAAGTCGCCAATGCTGCCCGGATCCCATCCAAGGCCTCCTTCACACGGTAAAGATGTGGGCAGCTTGGCCGGGGAGCATCCCAGACTCGTGCCAGCCCATAAACAGCACACGCATGGAGTCCCCACACGCCTGCTCACATCTTGCGCGCCTGATCCTGACTGGTGTGCACTCAGGAAGCGCCCACTGCTTTCCCTCGGGCTAGGTGACGTCGCAGCCTTCCCGTGGGCTCTCTAGTGAGCATGTGTTGAAATTTTGGATTCTCGGGATCTTTGAACACCCAGTTTAGAGATTTCATTCATTCATTTATTCATTCATTCATTCATTCAACAATGTTTATCAAGAGCCTATACATTGCAGACACCATTCTTGGCATTGAGGACAAGGCAGTACATACACTAAACACAAATTCCTTCCCTCTGGAGCCGGGAGGGCTCAGCGGGCAAAGCGCTCCCTTTCCAGCCCCGGGGACTGAGGATCAAGTCCCAGCCCCGGCCCGTGTGGACCCATATGCTGAACTGGGGTGAGCTTCCCATGCGGGAGGCCCCCAGTTTGGTTCCCACCCTGTGCAACCCCCGCCCACCTGTGTGGAATGAAACCACATCAAAAGCTGATGACGTACAACTATGGTGACCGCTCTGGGCCCTCCCCCTCCTCTCTGCCTCTCTCTGTCTCTGTCTCTCTGTCTCTGTCAAAACCGATAAATCTTTAAAAATAATTCCTTCCCTCTGGAGCTTGCATTTTAGAAGCATGTCAATAAATTGTATATGAGATGGTGGTAAGAGCCCTGGGGGAAAGGGCAGCAAGGGAGGCTGACCTGTTCTGGGGGAGGGAATTGCTGGAGATTTGTTCCATCCCCCACCCCTGCCCCTGCTTGATTGCGGTGTAATTGGCCTCCCACATGGTGTAAGTGTAAGGTGTGCAATAGGTTGCTTTGATACATTTGGTCTCCCTTAGAAGGTGACATCTGAGCAAAACCCAGGGAAAGTTTCCTTTACTATAAGCATTTTGCTAGTGGGCGATGGAGGTCGCCTCTAACTGTCAAAACTCAACGGGTGAGATGCTTACTTTCCCAGCATGCCTTGCAGCTAGAGCGAGCCAAGCACTTTGCTTTGAGGTCTGGGAAGCCAAAGAGGCTGCGCTGGTGGGCCAGCCGTTCTGACCCAGCTGTGGTGACAGTGTGCTGCATCCAGGGCGGTGGGGTGGGAGGAGTTCTGTGCAACTTGGGGTGTCTGGTGCTGTTAAACTGCGGCGCCCACCGTGCTGGTTTAGAGTGAGAAACGAGCTGTGGCCGGGCCTCCCTCTTCCCGTCCGTCTTCTGAGCCCTGGCCTTTAGGCTCTCCGGTGCTTCTGTGAGGTTCCGGTGTCTTTCCAGCAAATTTCTTTGCTGCTCAGATAAGCCCGGATTGGTTTCTGTTGCTTGTAACCCGTCACTCCGGCTGACTGGCACGGCCACCCTCCACCCCCTGCTGCGTCCATCAGGGTTTCTGTTATATCTCAGTGTGTTGAAATGCCTTGTCTATCTGTGTGTCTCCTGTCTGCCACAAGCTCTTGAGAGAGGGGACCACATATGTCTTAGTTATGGTCATGCCTTCGGTTTCTGGCCTGGTGGTCGGCACAGAGTAGAGCCTCCACGTGCGTTTGTTGAGTCCGTGAATGAACCAGAAAAGGACAGACTGCGTAAAGGGAACTTCCGAGGCCCTACTTCTCTTCACAGCGTCCTGACTTTCAAACCAAGTCCAGAGGCCGGATCCACCCAGGCCAAGGTGGCTGTCACTCAAGTCTAGAGCCGCCTCCTGCAGCAAGCTTGCAGGTCCAAGGAGAGGGTGCCCACTGCTCAGAAAGGCTTCTCATCTGGGTGCCACTGCAGAATGCGTAGCTTCTAGGAAGGGAAAACGTGTCAGAACGAGTCCTCCATCTCGGTTCAGAAAGAGAAATTGGAACGCTACTGAATGCAGAATGGACTTTACTCCTAGAGGTGGTCTTGGGGGTATCCTTCCATGGGTTACTTTCTTCTTCTGCAGAATGGGGAGGTGGGCTGTCCTGTAAATTATAGAAACGTAGCTGCAGCCCTAGCTTCTACTCGATAGATGCCAGTAGCCTTCCCCTGCTCGTGACAAATGATGTTCCCAGGCATTGCCCATTGTCTCCTGGGACATCACACTTGCCCCCCGTAGAGAGCCACTGAATTAGATGGTGTCGAAGCAGGTTACACCTTCCAGGGTTGGAGCACGAGTGGAGGTACATGTCCTAGCACCTTGCCCAGTGTGTGACGTCACAAGAAGCATTCATATGAGCTAAGGAAGGAGAGGAAATGTAGAGTCCCTTCCAACTAGATACCTTCTCTGTCACCAAGAGGTGTAGTGGCGGTACCCATTACTCATGGGACCACCCCTACTTGGGTACTGTTTAGCATTCCTAGGTAGAAGTGAGCTAGGGCTCTATTAAAAATGAGTCCAACACACTCAATAGTTTGGTGTTTACCTGGAGAAGGAGGAGAAGGGGGGAGGGAGAGTTGTGGGGGGAGGTGGGAGTGGGCACTAGATATACGGTGGTGGAGGGGACCTGATTCTGGGAGGTGGGCACATAATGCAATGCATAGGTGATGTGATGTGGAGTTGTACATCGGGAAACGATCTAATTGTTACCAACCAATGTCACCCCATTAAATTGAACAATAAAATATTATTAAAAAAAATGGGTCCTAATGCCCACTTAAGCAATAGAATGATGAGAACTGTCAGGGGGATTGTGCTCAATCCAATAGCTATCTCAGACCATATCCCTCCAAATTAAATCTGAGTATCATAACTAGGACAAAAAGATTAGTTGAGTCCAAATTTTGAAATGGGACTTGTACACAGATCATTGTCAAATGGGCATAAGATTACCGATAAGGATTATGAATGTTGATTTCCAGTTTCTCAGTTGTTTATTGCCTTTCGCTGTGTGTGACGAAGTTGTTTCTTTTCCAATTCCTTCTCTTATTTTTCATCTTCTACTTGGCTTCCTCTTGGCATTCCATGCTGTCTGATGGGGGTTGCCTTGACGATGTAGGTCATTTTGGGGTATATTGCCGTATTGACAATTGACAGTATTGGGTCTTCGGATGCAGGACCATGGGATGTCTTTCTGTTCATTTAGGTCTTTCATTTTAAGGCTTTGTAATTTTGTACTTCTTTTGTTACATTTACTTCTTAAGTACTTTATTGATTCTCTGTGCCCTCGAGGAGCTCCTGATTCAGTGGGACACACACACACACACACTCACACTCACACTCACACTCACCCCTAACGTCAGTGAATGTAATACGTGCTATTATGGCAGCATAAGCTAAGCCCTGCAGGAGCACAGAGCGATGTCTGAGTAATTCTCAGCCGTAGGGATGACGGGAAGGAGCAGGCAGCTGGAGAGGCCCCCAGAGAAGACCTCTGTTTCCTGCTGCTGCACATCTGAGCTGCACCTCGGATGACACGTACGATTCCATCAAGTGAAGAGACACATTTTCTAAAGTTCTGCTCAGGGATAGCGATGACGTTGACATTGAGTCATAAGAAACATGCCACATTTTTTTTTCCTTCAATTGTTGCAGAGAATTCAGTCCTGGGAAACAGTTGCTTAGAGTGCTAGGATATTAAAGATCAAGGGAGTAGGATGCCCTGATGTCTCAAATGCAGCCTGAAGACAAAGTGATTTGCCCAAGGTCACCCGGCTGCAGAGCAGATATTGTGTTGGCAGGGCTAGAACCCATGTCTCATGATCATCACCTTGCAGTTACTTCTCTTAGGCACTGGTTGTACAAGGCAGCAGGGTCCAAAAGGTCACCCGCTGGGAACACTGGAGGCAGGTGGACCTGGTTTGAGTCCTAGCTCTGTCACTTACTGACTCTGTGACTTGTCACAGGGTTTATGAGCCTGAATTGCCTCCTACATGGGCCCCACGGAATCTGAAACTAGATATTTAGGGTTCATGCTATCATCACTACTTATAAGTTGTGTAGCCTCGGGCACGTTACTTAACCTCTCTGGCCAGTAATATGGGCATAATAATAGTACTTACCTTGCAGAGGTGGAAAACTAAGTGAGTTTGGGATTAAATGCATAAGGCATGTAGAATAATGCCTGGGACATATACAATACTCTATGAGGGGAACCCAGAAAAGCCCGGAATGATCTTCTGGAGGTTGGGTCCCTGGTAGTCCAGGCTCCCCCGGCTAGGAGTGTTCTAGGAACCCATCTGTATCCGTGTTGTGAGAGGCTGCGTTCGCTTCAGTGAACTTTTATTTGGAGACTCTTTCAGAGTGTTTGGTTATTTCATGATGGGGGATTTACACGCACAACGTGCAGCATAACAATGCACCTGCCCACACTGTGCTGCGTGTTCAGCAGTTTTTGACCCCAAAATGGCATGACCCCCATGCCCCACCCTCCCTACTCACCTGATCTCACCCTGAGCAACTGTTTCTTGTTTCCCTGGATGAAAAAAGTCCTCCAAGGGAAACATTTTGCTGATGTGGAAACAAAAAGCAGCAAAAGAACTAAAAGGCATCAAAATCAACAAGTTCAAAAACTTGTTCTGAGCCGTGGAGAAAGCATCTCCATATAGGTGTATTGCATCCAACAGAGAGGACTTTGAGGGTGACTGAAGTTTACACACGTGAGAATAAAGACACAATTTTTTAATAAATAAATTCCGGTATTTTTAGGGCCTCCCTCGGTATGCGAACAGTATTGTAAGGAAAACAGTGAACTGCAGGTCTGTTATAAGCACCAACAAGGGTGATGTGTGTAGGTGAAGGCAGTCAACCAATACAAGTAGAATTTACTGCTGTTCTGTTTGTGAACGAGAAGACCAGCAGCCGGCGAAGGATGTTGATGACTGTCATTTACTAAAGCCTTACCATTTTCAAGGGGACTGTACTTATATTATGGAAGTGTCACAGTAACCCAGGAAGCCCACAGGCCGCCTCGGTTTGAAATCCTTTCTCAGCCCCTTATTGGCCGGGTGAACACAGGTGCACTGCTTAAACTTCCCGTGCCTCAGTCTCCCAGTTTGTCTACGAGGATGATGAAAATAGTCATAGGATCTGCTTCATAGGCTGTGCTGAGGATTAAATGAGTCAATTTTGTGAAGTGCTTAGGACCATGTTGGACACAGAGTAAGCGTTTAAGATAGAATGAAAGAAGCAAAGGAGGGAGGAAGAAAAGACGGAAGAAAGGAAGATGGAGAAGAAGGGAGGGAGGGAGGAAGGAAGAGAGGGAGGGAGGGAAGAAGGAAGGAAGGAAAGGAGGTAGGGAAGGAGGGAGGGAGGGAGGCCCGATGAGATCGAATCGCTTGCTCACAGCATGGGACTCATGCAGGTGGCAGGTGGGATGGGAGAGCAGGGCTCCCTGGGCCTCTCTGAAGCCTGTGCCCCTTCTACTCAGCCCGGCTCAGGAGAAAGGCGGGCGCAGGAGGTGTGTCTCAGGATTTCAGGCAGAGCCCATTGCCCTGCTTTCTCACAGCAGCATCTTGTGCTAAGTGACAGGAGGATGAGGGGAGGCGTGAGCCAGTAAGTGTGTTCAGAAAGCACACGCCTCAGCTCAAGAGCTAATCCACTTCACATCCCCCAGGGGCTCCGAGGCCACTGGATAGACAGCTCCTTCCTCCACTGCGTTCCTTGCCAAAGACTTGCTGGCACTCAGTGGCTCTGTCTTGTCACTCTCCGCTCAGGGCAATCCTCCGGGAGCTCAGGCAGGGGCTCAGGGCCCGGATCTAGAAATCAGCAATGGTTGGATTGCTTCCTGCCCTGACATCTCATTTTCCCAGACATTAGCTGCTCCACGTCCACGGTTCAGGGTCATGGCTGGGTCATCTATTGAAGTCTTCCCTTGCGTTTTGTTCTCCTGGTACCTTATGTCCTGGCATTTAAGATGCTATTAATTTTAAGAGTCACCACTGTTTTCTTTCCTTTCTTTTTTTTTAAGGAGTTATTTTATTGTTTTGAGAGAAGGTGAGAGAAACAGAGAGAGAAACAGAGAAAAGGGGGAGGGCCCAGAGCCGTCTCCATAGTTGCACATCATAAGTTTTTTAACATAGTTTCATTTCGCACAGGTGGATGGGGGGCCACATGCGGTGGAACCGACCTGGGGGCCTCCCTCATGGGAGGTGAGAACCTTCACCACCATCCCGATGCTTACCAGTTGTGCTGCAGCTCAGCCTATGGGTTTGCACGGGCCGGGGCCGGGATTCGATCCCTGGACCTCATGGTTACAAGGCAAGCGCTCAACCTGTTGAGCTCTCCCGGCCTCCCCAAGAGCCACCACTATTTTCTGTTCCACGAAGAACAAAGCAAGACACACTCCCAATTAAGCTGGGACATGTGCTCATCATGTGGAATTCTAACTTTATATTCACGCAGCCAGTTTGCTGGCCTCTCGGGACACCCGTTTCAACACGTGTAATTCTCATGGATACATAGAAAGAGCAAATATAAGCAAAAATAATGTACTTAGGGCAGTTCTAAAACCTCTTCACATTCCATGCACGACTCTTGTGAGTCACCTTCTAACTCAGCGTCATCGTGGTCACCAGTGTCAGTGTTTCTCCACACGCCGCCACCCTCCGTGCCATCGGGGGCGTTGGTGACATGGCATTTTCTCCCATTGTTGCCTCTGGGATTTTTTCCCCCTGAGCTTCTGACCCTCGTTCTGTAACTTCTGCTGTCAACATTTTCTTCATCTCGTCAGGGTGTTACAATGAAAGATTTCCAGAATGCACCACCTTATAGCGGCGATAACATTTATTGATGGTTATTGTGTGTCAGACACTGGTTTGGATGCAGCGTGTGTATTTACTCATTTAATCCCCAGACAATCCAATCAAATAGCTGCTCCATTTTCATGGGTAAGGAAGCTGGGCGAGAACAGCCAAGCGACAGCCTCAAGATGGCTCACGGTGGAGGCAGGAGTCTCTATGTCCTTCGTGTGTAAAACGAGAGACTGGATACAGCTGGTCTTGTGGGTATGACCCAGTCTGAGAATTCTAGGGTTCTAGGAAGCCATTGACTTAACGTGCATTTATTGGGCACACATATATCCTGGACAGTACAGAGCATAAATTCTGTCCAGGAACTTATAGTTCTAGAACAGATGAAGTAAGATAGGCACACTTTTACTAAAAATATATATGTAATCGTAATGGCCACTATTAACTGAGTGCCTATGAAGACTTCAGCCATGTGTCAGGTGTTTGACCTGAGTTCACTTGAAGCCTCACACTAACCCCGTGGGGCCGTTATTATCTTTGCTCAGATGCACGGAGGCTCAGAGAGGGGAAGCAACCTGCCCGTGCCTGTCAGAGCGAAGTGAAATCCGTGAGGTTTAGAGAAAGTTCCGTGGGAGTGGAGGTGCTTGGAGGCCAGTGTCTCATCCCAGGCTCAGATGGGCCACTGTCCCTGTCTGTCACTTGGGGGAGGGAGCGCTGGCTCAGACTCTGCAGACTTGGTGTCTTTGGCTCCAAGACTCTTAGTAAACCACAAGCGTCTTTCCCCCTCTCCTGAGTCAAGCCCAGGGACGCAGAAGACACCGGGCGGGTGCCCTGAGGAGTTGGTGGCTCTAGTGACAACCGCAAAGCAGTTCCCTCTTCCCAGCTTGATCCTGAGGATGGCCATGAGGCCCCGGTGTGACAGGGGACCCCGTTTTTCAGAATACCCGGTATTCGCGGCCCTGTTGTTGTTATACCTACTCCATGTTGCATCTACAAGCCTGGCTAGGCCTTTTCCCCAGACCTGGTTCAGGTTCTTTCTCGTTCCAAGTTCGCTTCCCCATCCAACACCACTGGGCAAACTCCTGTTCACCCTCTGTGACTGCATGCAAGGCCACCTCGTCCTGGGAGAACCTCCACGTTCTGCAGTGCACAGGGCAGCTCCCTCCTCACTTCCTGAGCCTTTGGTTTCTGTCTTCCTTTTCACAATCAGTGCTCCTGTCCGTGTCTCTCTCGGTCACTCAGGGGTTCCGAAAGGGCAGGGACTGGTGTTTGATTCATGAGCTGTGTTTCCCATAGTGCCCGGTTGACCCCCTTCCTGCCTTCCACAGAGTATAAAGCAAGCATGGTGCTAGACTGTGGGGTGGGGAAGGTAAATTTTCTCTGCTATTGTGGAACCCAGAGTCTACTTTAAGAGAAAAACAATCTAATAAACACTGTGACTGAGTGTTCCAAAAGGGTACATCATGAAACAAAAGAGTACATAAAGGCACAGAAGAACACAAAAGACGGAGGCTGATTGCAGGAAGTCAGGAAAGATTTTCCACAGGAAATGCTCCAGCTGGGCTTTGAAACGTCCATCAGAGCAGGAGCCCTGTCAGGTGGGAGAGGGAAGGCTTGCTAAATGGAAGGAGCAACCTGAGCCAGGGCCTGTGGGTGCAAAACAGTGAAGCGAGTGCGGGGAATCGCACCTTCGGCGTGGAGGAAGGGCCGAGCTGGTGCAGAGGTAGCAGGTGTGGCTGAGAGGTGCACGTTAGGGAGGCAGGGAATGAAGGATTCTGTATGCCCTGCTGAAGAGTTTGGGTGTGTTCTGATAGGCGATATGGAGTGTCTGTCAAGACCATGGGCCAATAGTGCGCCACCAACATCCATAGGCAGAGTCGGGACAGCCATGTTTGTTCTGGGTACACCCCCATCCTTGGGCATAGCTGATTGGCCCAGGGGTGGACATCTGCCCCAAACTGGAGCCACCCCAAGCCCTCTCTCCCAAGATGTGTCAGTGGGGCTGAGAAAGAGTTGAGCCAGCCTCGTCTTATAGGTAATAGTTGACATATGAAATAACTAGGTAAACCCCCTTTTTGGTTCACTAGGGTAGATGTGATGGATGAGCTGACTTGTGTCTTCCCAAAATGCACATGTGAACATCCTTGATGCCCAGTCCTAACCTCAGAACGTGACTGTCATTGAAGGTAGGGTCTTCAGAGGAGTAATTAAGGTGCAATGGGGTCATTGGGACAGGCCCTAACCCAATATGACTGGTGTCCTTATTAGAAGAGGAGAATAGGACACAGACCCACACAGAGGGAAGACCGTGTGAGGACACAGGGAGAAGACAACCACCTACACTCCAACCAAGGACAGAGGCCTCAGGAGAAACCGAGCCTGCTCCCACCTTGATCTTGGTCTCATAGCCCCCAGAATTATGAGAAAATAAACGTGTCTTGTCAGAGCCACCCAGTTATGAGAGCCATGGAATGCTAGCCTCTGGCTTGTGACCTGCAGGTAGAGCCTGTCTCTGTTCCGTCCCCAAATGATGGCCCCTCCCACCACCTCACAGTCCACAGTGGGGATGTTCTGATGCCTGGTGGGGGGCAGGAGGGGGCTGCTCCCCTCCTTGTTCCTGGAACAAACGTGCCTGCTGTTCCCAAACTACATGCATGTATACTGGACTCGGGGAAGTCTGAGTAGTTCTTTGCTCAAGGATTCAGGGTTCAGGGCCCGTGTCAGGGGCCTCTGGGCCTTAGCCTGGCATCTTGACCACAGGCACCGCTCAGTGGCCCCCAGGGCCTGGACTTTGAAGTATGTTCCCTGCGGATGCCCCCTCCCCCCTTTCCCAATGCTCTCCTTTCTCCCCCACCCTTCCCTTGGCCTCTTCCCTTATCCCATTCCCCCCTAGGGAAGGGCCTGAGGATGCCTTCAGCTTGCCTCCCTTCTTCAGTCCACACCCCACTCCACCTGAGCCTTCAAGTCTTCCTTCCCTACCAGCCTCAGGCTCAGACCAGCAAGGACCCTGCCCTCCTGCCTTGCTTACTGATGTCTGTAGAGAGCAGCTCACCTCAGGGTTCTCTGTGGGAATGGCGTGCTTTCCGATGGGTAGATCGGAGCATGTCTTTATCCCCTGCATTTCTGCCGCTGGTCCCCTAGAGGATCTCGTCTCCCCAAAGCAAGTCCAGCTCCCCTTCTAGCAGGAAGCTGCCTGTGGGAGGGGCTGGGGGGGCACGCTTAGAGCTGCCTGCAGTTCTTTGAAGCTGCAGCTGCGCCCTCTCTGCACCCCCTCTCTGCACCCCAGGGACTCCTCTGCAGCTGGGCTCGGGGCAAAGCTTTAATTCGTGCTGGAAGAAGGACCCCCACAGCTGCATCTAGGTTCTTCCTGGTGTGGTGGGCGGAGGTTGGGGGGTGGGGAGGGACGTACGCTGGGCCACTCCCCTCCTGAAAACCTCCTGTGTTCCGTTCTGTGTGGCCTTCTGGGCAAAGTCCAGAATCCTAAGTGTGAACATCAAGGCCGCGTGTGACGGCGACTCCCACCTGGTTGTCACACTGTCTGGAGGAGGTGCCCCAAGCCCACCAGTGATGATGTGGTAGCATAGAAACGAACCCCGGGGCGGGTTTCTGGAATGGTAGATGGTCACCATTAGGCAAATCTGCCAACTGCTGATGATGGCTGAATTTCTGGGCACAGAGGCCGTATAGGAGGGAGAGAAGACAGAGGAAGGGGCTGGCAGGGGTGAGCGAGGGACCTGGGGTGTTCAGTGGGAGGGAAATGGATGATGTTTCAATTCTAGGGTCTGCAGTCTGATCCTCCTTCCCTGTGCCTCTGCCCAGCCTGGAGGAAGCCAGCCACTTGTTATCAGCAGGTTGTGGGGCGGTGCTCTTTGGGGGAGCGTTGATTCACTTGGCCTCCCCCCGCTCTGGAAGTTGCCCGTGGGATTCCCCTGAAACCTGGTCACACGTGCAGTTTATTCTTGCCACTACTTAGAATCGCACTACAAATGGAGATGCTCCCAGGACACACATGGGTCTGTGGGTGTCCTGCAAGATGAGGAGAAAGACGGCCGACGTAAGCTCCATAAACATAGAGTGTGGTGCATATTTTATTCATCATCGTATTCCTCAGGGCCGAGAACAGTGCCTGGCATATAGTAGGTGCTAAATAATGACTGTTCTGTGATCTGCTCCATTCGCTTCTCTGGCCTCTTCTCTGACCCAGCTTCACACACTGTTTCAGTTCCACTTCAAGCTTCTGGCCCGGGGAATGCGCCGTGCACGTACTTTAAAACTCACAACATATGTTCCCTCCGCAAATATCTACTGGGTTTCTGTTTTGTGTCAGGCATTGTGCTAGCAGCTAGAGACGCTTAGCGAACGAAACGTGGAGTTACGTGCTAGTGGGTGGGGAGAGAGCACCTCCCCAGTCATCAGATTAGTGAATATGCACAATGTGATCAAAAAAACACGGTGAATGTTTAAATTAAAAAAAAAAATAACAGCGAAAGGCACATCGCCATTAACCCCCTTCAAAGTACTCTTCCTCTCCTGGAACCCACGTATCCCACCGTTCTTGCCACTTTCTGAAGTGGTTCTGCAAGTCCTCTCTCGTGAGTGTCTTTAGTCGCACTCTTGTGGCTGCCTCCATGTCCTGAATCAATTCAGGTCACACATCGCTTCTGATACAGCAATTTCTAGCAAATCAAAACATGACAGTGTGTCCTCATCCGCCTTAATCACCAGCTCAGATGCTGTGGGACTTCTGGCTCTTCCCCAAAGTCAACATGACCATGAAAGGTAAGCGTTTTAAATCGATGCAGGACATCGAGGCCGCCACGACAGCGCCACTAAAGACGCTCACGAAAGAGGACTCCCAGCACCGCTTCAGAGAGTGGCCAGAACGTGGGAAGCGTGTGTGTGAAGTGAGGGGGGTACTTTGAGGGGGATTCACGGCAATGTGTCTTTCACGATGATACATATTTTTATTTAATCGTTCACCATATTTTTTGGACCACACCTCGTGAAACGGCAGGCTGTGACAAACGCAGTGAAGGGCAAGTATGAGGGGTTAGAAGAGGAAATGAAAGTAGGACTTGTTCCAGCGTGAGCAGGTGGTGTTAGCCAGGCTGCAGCGGTTGAGCATAGAGGGGCACGTCTGACTATGAGGTTAGACAGGTCAGCAGGGGCCAGACCCCGCAGAATCTCGCAAGCCGCAGCTAATGTTTTGGTTGGTGTCCTAGAAGCAATGGGGGAGCCAGCGAAGAGTTTTCAGTGAGGTGGAGATGTTAGACATGATCAGATTTGCTTTGTGAGAAGATCGGTCCTGCTGCAGAAGGTCCTATGAGCTCCCGGCCTCCCATCCCCACCCCACACGCCAGTCTGGGGCCGTGCAATGACTTTGTCGGTGGTGAGGACAGCCACAGCAGGCGACTAAAACCTCAGCCGGGGATTTATCGACTCTTGGCTGCTGTTCATAATGAACTCTCGGCATCCCTGGGGGATGGGGGTGCTGAGGAGGTTGTCTGAGAAGAGGAGGAAGCGGGGAGGACCGGGAGGGATGGATACGGGGCTCCGCGTTCCGTGCTCGCATCTGTCTCCCTCTCTCTATTGACAGCCTCTGCCAGGAGTGATGTCTTAGAATTCAATGAGCCCGGCTCGTCTTTTCCTAGAAAGGGAAGGGCTGGCCAGGGCCAGAAACAAGCCGCCCGCCACGAACAGACGGGCAGGCGGTTCAGAGGGGTCATTCTGTTAACTAGCAGGGGGGACCCAGGGTCAGTGTGAGCCCGTTGCTCGGTTAAACATTCAAACCCTACGTCGAATGAGATGACTGCTTACCAATCCCAGTCTCTCCAGGAACCACCGTGGAAAACCTGTGGTCCTGTCCTCCTGCCATGTTGACTGCAACACGAGGGACAGCGGGCAGTGCTATAGTCCTCTTATCCTGCCCGGAAACGGCGACGCCAACGTCTTCTGCTGACGGAAGGCTTACCTTGCACTTGACCTCCAAAGGGAGACAGAGGAGATTTGGGTCAACCAGGATGGCTCTTCGGAAGAGGAGGACACGTTGGTGGGTGTTGGGGGGGCCTGAAGTTTATCCTCAGGAGCCCTTGGATGGATCTCCAGGGTGGTTCTGGGGACCGGGGCAGGGAAAGACAGTAAGTTTCAGGCACTGTGAAGATGGCAATATGGTGGAAAGCCGCATGCTTTGTGATGGGATCCTCTTCCCTGACCTGCTCAGCAAACGTCCAAGAGTCCTCAAAGGAAATCATGACGGGTCGGTGGGACTTGATTCCCAGTAGCCACTGGAGAAGGCGCTGAACTCTGCACTTTGGGCATCTCCTGGGGAAACCAGGCAGCAGGAGTGGACTGAGTTTGGTCCCATGCTCCCCTCTGGACCAGTCACCGTGGCTGGGAGACCCTGACGCCCTGACTGGCTTGAGCATGTGTCACAGACGCTGTGGCTGAAAGGGGGCGGAGTCCCACCAGAGCCAGTGCGTTGAGAGCGTGCAGGGGAAGGTGGCTTTACCCATAGTCATTTGTGACTTGCCTTCCCTATGTCTCTTCTGCTTTTGCCTTCTATGTCTCTCTCTGGCCTGGCTCTTCATCTGCTGCCATCCATGGGGACCACAGCCCCCACAACTGGGGGTTAACATGTGTCAGGTCCCGTGCTATGTAACAGACATGTTATCTCATTCATCCTTGTAACAACCGCATGAAGAAGGGACGTATCCCCATTTACTTAGAAGAACAGACAGGGTCCCCAACATGCCCCAAGTCATGGTCCTGCAACGCAACCCTCAGGCTAAAGAATTCCTCAATTTGGCCAACTCCGAGGACTTGGCAACTTGAAGATCTCAGACCAGAGACTGTTCAAGCTGATCACTGTCTCCATTTTGCAGATGGAGAAACTGAGACCCTGAGAGGGATGCGATTTAGCTGGCAGGCCTCATCTCACGCAGGAAGTTCGTCTCAGGAGGTCTTTGGACACACACTCTAGGTCTCTTTCCGCTCGGAAGGCCTGGTCTCCAGGCCCAGACCAGGACAGACTTTAGAAATGCCATCCTGCAAGAAGGAGTTTGTTACTCTCCTTCTTTCCTTTCGGTGCTCACTCTGCCCACCCTCTCAGCGTTATTAAGACAAGGCTGTTAAAAATAAAAAAAAGAAAGAAACCCGGCTCATGCTGATGTTTTATTAACAGAGGCTGCTGGTGTTTCAACCTTTTTAATTGGGGCTGAGTTTTAACTGTATGCAAACCACAGGCCAGGGAGCCGCTGAGCAAACTGGGACCCAAATAGTTCAGTGTCGCCCTGTGGGCAGCTTGAGGCAGCAGCTCCGTGACCCCCTCCCGCCCTGACCCAGCTGGGGGAGAGGGGTGGAGGGGAACCGTGGGGGCTGAGGGCTCCAGGCATGAGCAAGCTTCAGTCTGGCTCCAGCCACCTGTTCTCTTCCAGCTAAGAACTGAGTTTCCTTTGTTAAGGGCAAGATGGGCAGAGAGCTTCCACAGTCTGCGTGAGTCTTCTCCAGTTGCACATCCCCGCGACCCCCGGGCACACGTGCTGGGTATGGTGTGAGCCATTCCAGGCCGAACAGAACACCAGGCCAGCCCCCAGCATGAATCTGGTGATAACGATGATAGCAGTCATTAATCAAAATGCCCCGTATTTGTGCCTGGCACTGTGCTAACAGTCTACGTGCATCAGTTCATGACATTTTATTTATGGCTCAACCGGTGAGACCAGCATCCACCAGCACAATCTAATAATAGCAATGAAAAGCCCCATTTTCTTTTAACACAGCTAAAAGCCGATAAGTGCAAACGAATCATACGATCACTGAGTCCATCGGGTGTGTGTGTGTGTGCGTGCGCGCTGCTGAGACCAGTCTGGTGAGGACGGCTGTGGAATTCGGAGGAAACATCTGGATCCCTGGGCCCCTCCAGCCTGTTCATCATCCGGATCTGTGCTGCCTGAGCTGTCATTTGCTTTGGGATTGGGTTTTTCTTGGACTCTTGCACAGGACCCATCTTGTCGCGCCTGCTACCTCCTCCCTGCACGCAGGCAGGGATGGCGAGGAGGAGACTGTGTCCCGAGAGCGGGTCCTCGGTGGTCTCATGTCTGTCCCCAGGGCGGCGCCCAAAGCCGGCTAACTGGATCCAGGAAGGGGTTACAGAGGCCGGCGTCAAGCCACAACGGCCTGAATCAACCCCCAGATTAATGAAAGTGTCCGCATGGATTGAATATTTCATGGCCCGAGGCCTGAAGTCAAGGTCTCTTTGGAATAGAAATCAGATGTGCATGTGGGGTGGGGGAGGGGAGGGGGTGGATGGACAGGAGAAGGGAAGGAGGGGAGGGGGAGGGGAAGGAGAGAGGGAGGGAGGGAGAGCGAAAGAAAGAAGGAGGGGGAAGGAGGAGGGAGGGGGAATATAGGAGTTAACCAAGGTCAAACTAACCCTCGTCACTGGCTGTTCTTAGAGGGCGAGGTACCCTTGGGGGGCTTTCATTTGAGCTGATCCTTTTTCAGGACCTCCAAGGGGGTAAACGGAGTGCGCTCCAGGTCACCACGTGCCCCCTAGTTTTGCTGGGGGTGGTCTCCAACTCCATCACGCAGTTGGTGGGAAGCCAGCATCCTGGGGTTAGACCTCTTGTCTTCTTCCACTCACATTTCTGCCCAGTTCCTGCCCCCTCGCCTTCCCCTCCCCTCTGCCCTTTGTCTCCGCCCACCTCGGTGCTCCGCCCATTCCCACGCTCCGTCCCCCCCCCGCACCCCCCCTCCTCTCCCTCGTCTCCCCCATTCATGTGTCTCCTCTGCCCTCCTCATTCCTGCCCTTCGTCTCTCTTCCCTCACACCTGCCTCTTTCCTGGCTCCCTCTCTTGCCTGTCTCATTAAGGATATTGTGTTGGCGGCTTCAGTCACTTCCAATCAATATAAGCATCTCTAGACTCCCCACTACAAGCCAGTCATTGAGCAGAGGTCCTCCTGGGGACACAGACCCACCTGGGCCCTGTCTGCAAATGGCTCTTAGTCACTCGAGTTTTAGCCACTTAACACTGTCACTGTACTGTCCTTAGCCTCACCCACCCTACAGGTGGTCTTGAGTGTGATCACCTGCAGGGGTGGGGGTGCTGGGGGGGGGCCTGGATGACCGAGCCCTGAAGTGAGAGGGAGGCAGGAGGCTGGTCGCTCCTGGGCAGAGTGGGTAGGGGACAAGGGACTGAATGGGCAGCCACCAGGGCGCAGCACCTGCTCTTACCCACCTGGGAAGGTGGCCCTCAGCTGTTCAGTGGGCCACATGTGGCTCTGCCTTCACCCGGATGGCGACAGTCCTATGGCTTTTCTTGGGGCTCTTTTCAAGGGCCGACATGTTACATAATTGGTGTGGTCTGCGCCCTGTGGCTCTCCACGTGGCGACTTCTCAGATACACCCCAAGACACAGGGAGCCTCGCGGGGCTAATTAGTTTTTCCGACGCCTTGCTCTGCGTGTCAATTACTCCCCCCCACAATTCATATTCTGTACATCCGGTTGGCCGGGAGGACACCTGGGGAAATTAGCTGGTTTTGCCCACATTTCTGAGGACTTGGAGGACGGCCTCTCTTCTTTCACTTGATAATACTTTATTTATGGGTTTGTTCTTTTCTTAATATTCATGAGCCTTTCTATCTCCATCTCGATGTGACAGCTTTATCAACCCCTCCGCGGCTGTGTCTCTATCTGGGTAACAGAGCTATGATCAAATGGAGCAGATGAGGGGACAGGAAAAGCCACTTGGTTAGGGACGTCTGCCAGGCCACAGGGCTGGGTCCTGCAGAAGCTGCTCCCTCAGGTGGGAGTGCGTTTGCCCGATACTGAACTCCAGGGCCCTCTCCGTCCAATGCCGGCATGACAGGCCTCCGGAATAGTCTTTCAGCTTCTCTGCGTTCAGATTCTCTGTGCATAGACCCTTCCTTTTTGAGGCCATCTGTGCTGTAGGAGAGACACTTGATTCTGAGACAGACTCACCTGGTTTCTGTCTTGCCTCTGTGAATTAGGAATTATAAATTTAGTAAAATTTAAAAAAAATAGTAAAAGAAAAAAGAAGCTTTTTCAATCACTGTAGCGTGTATCAAGCACTTGCAAGTGCTTTAGCTGGAACGTGCTGTTCACTCTCACAATCACCATAACAGATTTCTTTGCCCTTTTTAAAAAAGATTTATTTTATTGTTTTTGACAGAGACAGAGAGAGACAGAGAGAAGGGGGAGGGCCCAGAGCCGTCTCCATAGTTGTACGTCATCAGTTTTCCCCACGATTTTGTTCCACACAGGTGGGTGGGGGCTGCGCAGGGCAGGAACCGGGCAGGGGCCTCCTGCATGGGAGATACGCCCCCATGAGAACTGAGCTGGGAGCCACACCCCAGTTCGGCATAGGGGTCTGCACAGGCCGGGCCCGGGATTTGATCCTCAGACCCCGGGGCTGCAAAGCAAGTGCTTAACCTGCGGAGCCCTCCCGGCTTCCCTAGATTTTCTTGATGAAGAAACGGAATCCTACACACATAATCAGGTGTTCACGTTCATTCAATAGCTCATACTTAAAAAAAATATTTTGTGATGGTGTTGTAGAGTTCAACAAGTAAAGGAGGTTGAGGACTCAAACTTGGAAAGGCTGTGATATTGGTCCTGAGTCGGGTCCCTGGAGAGGGAGGGACCTGGCAGGGCTGCGATGAAGGACCGCACATGCCAGGCACTGCACAACTCCAGGAAGGACTGTTGGCTCAGACCAGGGGTCAGCAATCCAGCCCGATGCCTGCTTTTTATAAGTAAAGTTCTATTGGCACACAGAATGAGACATCCGCGTGGAGTTCATGCTACACTCGTAAAGTTGAGTAGCTGCAATGCAGACAGTCTAGCCCACAAAGCTTAACATCTTGACTGTCTAGTTCTTTACAGAAAAAGAATTGCTGACCCCTGACCCAGATGAGAGCTTCAGCTCCGTTGAATTAATTCAACATGGGAGCCCCGGAGCCAGGATTTGAACGTGTGTCTAGTTGCTTTCTGCACGACTGTGCTATTCCTACCATGCAGGGTAACGATGAGAGCTCAGGAGATAAGAAACTCTCCTTCAAAAGTGTTTAGAGGAGGGCCCGAAGGGTTATAGACGAGGGTGGTCACGGCAGCACTGGCTTCCACCAGGGAGATTTGGACATAATCTGAAAATCCATCTCTAAGGGATATGGCTAAATAAGAACGGGCACGTTCATACGATGACAGATGACACAGACATTGAAATGAATGAGGCAGCCCCGTGTGTGCTGAGAGCTGTGGACGGCAATCCGCACAGCCACGCATCTATATAATCACGGGAGCGCTATGTCTTCTGTAGGTTGCTGTTCTTTCACGCCACTTACCTCAAGGTGGACCTCATTTTACGTGCTACCAAGCAGGAAAAAAATTGTCCTTCGTCCCTTGTCTTTAATTGTAAGATGCATCCTTTTTGCCGAGGTTTTAAGTTAAAAAACAAGTACATTCTAGAAGAGATGACATACGATTTGTTTTCCACATTTATGTAAGAATTTGTGAAGTTATGAAAGTGCACAGAAAAAAACGTCTGGAAGGACATATGCCAAAGGAAGAAATTATCTCCAGGGACCTAAGTGGGGCTGAGGTGTGAAAGGAGTAAAGAGGAACTTCCACTTTTTAACGTGTATGTGTCTGAATTGTTGAAAAGTTTTATGCGTGTATATTCCTTGTATAACTTTAAAAATGTTTTTTTGAAAATAATAAAACCACTTCATTAGACAATACCTATAAAGTGAGTCAACAGAACCTGGTACAAAACTGGGGGACACCCAGTTTTATGGTTTTCTCTTCTTTCTGGTCAACCACCAAGAAATCTTTCAATGAAGAGAGACTAAATATGGGAAACATTTTCTGAACAAAAGATGTGTTAAAATTTACAGTGTCGTTGCTATTCACTTATAAGAAGTTTATGTTTGCAGGTAGAGATTTGGTCATTTTTTTGAAGCTTCCATTTTCTATTCTTCTGCAAAGACAATTCCCCTGAAACCAGCGGGGCCCGATGATGCTCCATTTTCCTTTTACTTGAGTCCATGAATTCTCCTGCTGTGGAGTTTCCCCTTAATCACCCTGAGACATTGAACTGACAGAGAAGAACATCGGAGAAAAATTTAAACAGTGCAGTTTAACTTTGCAGGGTGATTTCTTGCCTGTTTCTTCATTTGGTCCTTGTCACAATGATATGGAGTCAATGTACTGGGGTTGAGAGCAGCGGAAGCCAGGGGCCTTGGCTCCCTGTCCCTGTCTCCTGGCACCGCAACTCACACATGGTAGACACTCAGAAAACAAACTGCTGAGAGGATGAATAAATTTAAAATTTTCATAATACGGTTTCAGAATTCCTTAGGACTCGCTTTTATCTAAAACGATCCACTCACCACTCTTTTAATGGCCTTATATTCCTCTGCTTTTGCCGGAGTCATTCCTTCCACCTCAGACACGTTCTCTGTTCCCTCTCCTTTCAGGTCCTCGTTCACCCTTCAAGACCCAGAGGAGACGCACCTCCTTTAGGAAGCCTGCTTTCCTTCTCGTCAGCTTGATAAAATGGCTTTCCCACTCTCCACGTTCCTGTAAGAAAGGTGATAAAGACTCGGACAGACCAGGGTTGGAGTGCCCCTTGCGTCACTTCCCAGCAGGGTGGCCTTGGGCAAGTCATTGCCATGCTGCCAGCCTGGGTTTCCTCAGCACACAGTCGGGATAAAAATCCTGCCAAGCTCACGTGCCTGAGATGGAGACAGGGCACAACACGCTGTGTACGCGTGTTCTGCGGGCTCTAGCACAGAGAAGACTGCGATTCTGAAAGGTTCTGTTATTACCCCTGAATATCAGGGGCAGCATCGTACGGTTGAGTTCCCTGTGACTATGTACTCACTGGTTCATTTACAAGTCGTTGCTTATCGAGTGTGTACTATGGGTCAGGCACTGTGAGGCTTGGGACGTAGTAGGGAAACAAGACAGATAAAATCTCTGCTCTTGTGTTTATAGGGGCAGTGGATCTGACATACCCAAGTAACCCCGTGCCTAATGCACGTTCCTCCAGAGGAGCCTGGGACTTATCGGGGGAGGGAATATCAAGAAGTCATAACTTGCCCCTAAGACTTCCCTGAGGGACAAGCATGGGACCTCTTCCCCCAGTTGCATCGATGACAGGATCGGCCTCCTTCTGTCCCTGCTGATCCTGGGGGCTCGACTTAGGCAGCCCCAGGGACACGAGGCAACCCCGTCCCTCCAACCTGGTGGCCATTGAGGGGAGGACAGTTGTCACCATGACTCTGGTTTGTCCATTTATAGCTCTCCTTATCAGTGCTGCCAGTAATTCTATCCATCCCCAGCACCCACCTCTCCTCTCTGACAAGATTCCTGATGCTATTTCTTTGGTCTTTGAAATGACCTCCAGGAGCAATTACATAAAAATGAGAAATGGGTTCTCACGGACTCCTCGCTGACTTGATGCAGGGTTTCTTTCCCTTCCTCCATGCCTCTGTCACAAAGTGACACAGCCCAAGCTCAAGGGTCAGTCTGTCCCACCAGAGTCCGTCAGACGATGCCTGAGATCGAGGGGTGATAACCAGGCAGCATACAGACTGTTGGCACACACAGTGGTTAAAAAGTCTGGGAGTTGCACCCCAAAATACACATTTCTACTTCTGGCTTCTCTCAAAAAGTCGGAAGAATTGGCAGGGCCATCCCCACTTCTCCAAATGACATTATGCAGCTATAGCTGAGTGGCCGCTGCGTCCCTTCGATGGGGCTGCCGGTGGCTGTTCCCCTCAGACCTCTCTGCTCCTGTCTCCCCAGCTCAGCCTGCTGCAGGCATTTACCACACTTTCCATCTCTGAAGGCCCTCAAGTTTGCATTGAATTCTAATTTGGATTTCAAGTGGATCTGGCACCTTGTGAGGGCCGAATTAAGAGGTGCTGTGATTAATAGGAATCATGGTCATACTATTCAAAGAGTACAGCCCTAGGGATAAATTTTTCTTTTTCTTTTTTTTTTTAAGATGTGGAACCTTTCCTGCATAGTAGTTGGGTAGAAATAGCATTCACCAAATGCTCAAGATGGTACCCTCCCTTCTTCCTAATCAACCTCTTACCTTAGAACATTTCTCTCTCTCTCTTTTTTTTTATTGTTAAATTTATTGGGGTGACTTTGGTTGGCAAAAATTACATAGGTTCCAGGTGTACAACTCTACCTTTCATCGTCTATGCATTGCTCGTAGTAAATCACACAAAGTCCTTACCCATAATCGAAACCGGGCCTGTTGCAGTGAGGCGATTCTTATTTACTCATCATCACAGAATTAAACAGCATTTCAACCATCGCCCAAACAGAAACTGCGGGAGTAAGTATTTCTCAGGAACGCACAAATTAAAGGAAAGAGAATCCAAGTTAGGGGTGAGCTCTGCAGCATCCAGAGGGCATTTTCCCTCTTGGGTTGGGCAGTGTGACACAGAAGAGGATCATCAGAGACGTGGACCAGCTATCGGGTCCTTCTGAGAATGGATTCTGGACCAGGAAGTTTCTCTGCCCTCTCTTGCTAGTGGGCGCTGTCCGAGGTGCTGAGAGTACCATGGTGGGCCCCAGACAGGCATGGATGGTGCCTTGTTGGAGTTGACCACGCAGCACCCACCTCCCCTTGGGTCCTGGGAGTTGAGATTCAGTCTGTCAATCCTCATGCACTGGTTGATGACCTACTATGTGCTGGTCAGAGAACCGAGCAGCATGCAGTAATCAAGCCAGACAGAGCATTCCTCTCTTGGGGTTCACATTCTAGAGGGAGGAGACTGATCAAATGAACAAACAACCAAAGTGAGAAGATAGATATCAAGCCAGACAGAGCATTCCTCTCTTGGGGTTCACATTCTAGAGGGAGGAGGAGACTGATCAAATAAACAAACAACTGAAGTGAGGAGATCGATATGAGCAAGTGCCATGATGAAAATAAAACAGGGGAAGCCAGGAGGGCTCAGTGGGTTAGGCGCTCACTTTGCAGCCCCAGGGACCGAGGATCGAATCCCAGCCCTGGCCCGTGTGGACCCACATGCTGAGCTGGGGAGTGCCCCCAGTTCAGTTCTCACCGGGGTGAGACCCCGGCCCAGTCCCTGCCCTGTGCAGCCCCGCGCCCACCTGTGGAATCAAACTATGTGGAAAAACCAATGATGTGCAACTATGGAGACTGTTCTGGGCCCTCCCCCTTCTCTCTGTCTCTGTATCTCTCTCTCTCTGTCAAAAAAAATAAGTAAAAAACAAACAAACAAACAAACAAAAAACGAAAATAAAATGGTGTGAGAGGTATCTAGGAGACACGTTTACCACAGAGCTTGGTTTGTAGACACTTCATAAAGGTTCTGTTCCAGTTTTCTTCCCTATCCAAGCATCCTGTAGGAATGCTTCCTTCTCAGTAGATCCCATTCTTCTCTCCTTTTTTTGTCTTGGGGTCTGGAGTTAGAGACCCTTGCGTTTGAATCCCGGCTCTGTTGCTATCCCGTGTCCTTGAGCAGTTTGCTGAATGTCTGTGAGCCTTCACTTTCCTTGTCTGTGAAGTGGGTGTCAGGATAGCGCTGAGGCTCAATGAAGCGCTGCATACAAAGTACTTATACAAGGCCCAGCTCGTATTAGGCACTCAGGAACTATTTAGGTGTGAGTGGTCTGAACTCTGTGCTTCCAAGGCCAACTCAAGCCTCACTTCCTCTAGAGAATTCTTGTTGCCTCCCCTAGCCCCAACCCACCCCCATTTCATACCACCACACACAAGGACGTTGTTGTTCTAGGACTGAGTTATATATTGTTGATGTATTTTACCTGCTAGTTGTCTGTCTCACCAAACCTAAGTTCCTAGTCTCCTTTGCAAACCCCACCCCCATGCACCCAACATCCTACTGAGCCCCTGGTAGGCCCTGGATACATGTTTATTGATTGACAGCATGCATATGACTGGCTTTCTTTGTCTTGATGCCTAATCATTTTCTGTAGATCAGGTGAAGGGGAGACCTGTGTGACACACAGTGGTAGGTCCCCTCACTCCTGACGCTGATGTGCATGTGTGTAAGGCGGTTAAGACTATAGCCCTTCGGTCCATGAAGACTGAATACCGTGGATAACCCTCGCCTTTCTTGCATGAAGGAGAAATAAAGGGTAATCACATGGCTTTCTTCAGCTTCATGTGTGTGTGTGAGGAGTGGTACACTGGCAGTAATTACAGAAAGGAAAGGAAATGGAATAAGTACCAAAGGAAGAGTTAGTTGTAGTCGGCCTCGTTATAGTCCTGCACAAAGAATTCTTCTCTTATTTGGAAAGGTGCTCTAACATGACCTAGAAGCCATTCTGTTAACCACTGTACTTTTCATTTTAAGGGGAATCGTGGCAGAGAGATCAGTTGGAAAAGGCAACCATCACCTGTCTTTCAGAAATGAAAGTACCTTGATTTCTGAACCATTTCCTCCCAATGAAATTAAATCACATTGAACCCTATCAGTTAACAGGGAAAGCTAAGCAACCCAGAGGAGGAGGTGCTCACCCAACTGATTCTCCAGCAGGAGGTGGGGGTCTATAGGGAGGGAAAAAGGGGCAGGGAAGTGATCAAAGTTGACTGAGTTTTTTCACTTTTAAAACACACACACACACACACACACATACACACACACACACACACACACACACACACACACACACACTGAAAAACATAGCCTTTCTTCCCAGGTGGCACTTATGCTATGTCGTGTGTCTTAATGGTACAAAGACCATTTTTTCTACTGTCTAGCAGTTTAAAAAATTTCCAGGCACATTATCTACTCAGAGAGAAGGCACTACAATCAAGATATAACAACCACCACAGTAACTATCATTTGTGTGTTTCTGATTGTACCGAACACTTTGTACACATTACCTCATTTAATTCTCACCACTAGTCACACTAGCTGCTATTATTATTCTCCCCACTTTGCAGACAAGAAAAAGGCTCAGAGATGTCAAGTCATTTGTCCAAGGTCACACAGCTTACACAAATGGCAGGGCTGGGACTAGGATCCACGTTTACCAGATTCTGAAGCCACCATGGGTCTTTTGTGCCAACTAGGCCATGCTCATGATGGGAGTATTTTTCTTTTTTTTTTTTTATCTTTTCACATTTATAGAGAGAAATTATCTTTTTGTCTTCAGTGCATAGTTATTTCTATTTTACTTTTTGACAGATAGAGAGAGAGACAGAGACAGAGACAGTTAGAGAACCAAACTGTGGGAACTCCCCAGTTCAGCATGTGGGTCCTGCCTGGGCCAGAGCCGGGACTCGATCCTCGGTCCTCATGGCCTCAAAGCGAGCGCTCAACCCGCTGAGCCGTCCCGGCTTTCCCCTGGAGTATTTTTCTTGAGCAAGATGTCAAAGATGTTTTAACCTCATGCGGAAGGTACTTTGGGCCCATATCACTCTGGTTTGGTAATAATGACATACTCTGTAACCTGTACTCCATAGCTGCATGTGGCTGTTGCTTGGTGTAAATTGACAGGTGTGTGGTCAATGCCTTAGTTAAGGTCAGAAGAGACAATGAGACTCTACCCTTCATGGACCGATAATGGCTTATCTATCCAGATACAGAGAATGGACCTAACAGCTGAGGTAGCTAAGGAGACCAGGCAGCACCATGCAGTCATTATCCTCAGTGTGGCTGCTGGAGTCACATAGCCTGATCCTGAACCCATCACTTTGTAATTGTGCAAATTACTTAAGCTCTCCGGGACTCCATCTCTTCATCTCCAGAATGGAGAAAATGATAGTACCTACTTCATAAGTAAATAAGATAGTTAGATAATGAGCATGCAATAAATTCCTAGTGTATATTGGCTGTTAAGATAAAAATTTGGCCCCTGGTCATGGGAAAACCTAAACTTCTGGAAGAAGGCAGAAGGGGTCGGTTCACTGGAAGCAATCACCGAGGAAGGCTTGACTAGAGATGAATTGTACTTGCGCTGGCAGGAGGGAAAGGAAGTGGAAGGTTCCTCAGGACTTGCTGCATTCTCAGCAGGTGTCCCAGGTGGCTGTTCATGAAGGAAGACCTTGCTAGGGAGGACCAAAGGGAAGGGGAGAGTGCCACTTAGGAGAGTCCTTACATCTTTCCATCCCTCAGTCCCTTCATTCTTCCACCTTTCCATCCATCCATGCATCCATCCATGCATCCATCCATCCATCCATCCATCTATACATACATACATACATACATACATACAATCATCCATCCATCCATCCATCATTCATTTATCATTCATCATCCATCCATCCATCCATCCATCATTCATTCATTTATCATTCATCCATCCATCCATCCATCCATCCATCCATCCATCTATCCATGTATACAATCATCCATCCACCCATCCATCCATCCATCCATCTTTTCATTCCAGAATCTGCCATCCTTTCTGGATTTTCATCCATTCTTTCATCTTTCTGTCCTTTGGTTATTTTTTTTTTAAGTTTATTTATTTTATTAATTTTTGACAGAGAGACAGAGAGAGAGAGAGAGAGAGACAGACAGACAGACATGACTGAACTGGGGGAGCTCCCAGTTCAGCCCATGGTTCCACACGGACCGGGGCCGGGATTCGATCCTCGGTCCCTGGCGCTGCAAAGTGAGCGCTTAACCCACTGAGCCATCCCGGCTTCCCCATCCTTTGGTTATTGTGTCTGCTCATTCACGCATCCCTTCTCTCCACCTGTCCTTTCGTCCTCAGCATAGCATAGTGGTTAAAAAGGCAGAATGTAGAGATGGAATCCTGGAATCCAATCCAATGTCACTACTACATGCATGACCTTGGAGAAGTTTCTTAATCTCTCCAGGTTTCCCACCTATAAACTGGGACTGTCTCCTGAGGCAAAGGGGGGTAACCACAGGGTTTTGAGCAAGGGAGCGATACAATCGTGGTTGCATTTTCTTGCAAATTTTCTCTGCTGTGGGGAGGATTGGAGTGAAGGAGGCAAGACCAACAGCAAGAAGGAAGTCAGCTGACAGGTGCTGCAAATAACTCAGGCAAAGATGATGTGAACGCCAACTGAGCAATGTTCGCTGTCACTTATTGTACACTGAGGGGCGTGTCAGAACCCGTGCTGTGTGCTGTGCCTGAATGATTTCATTGAATCCTATGAATAATCCTAAGAGTTAGAAACTATTGTATTATTTCCATTGTAAAAATGTGGAGGGTGAGGCTTAGCACGTGGAAGGAACTCACTAGCATCACACAACTGCTAAGTGGCAGGGCTGGGATTCAAACAGGCGTTTGACTCTGATGTGCTTTGCAGCTCCAGGAAGAGAGGATGAGGAGACACTGCTCAAGGGACACTGCTGGTGACACAGGAAGATGACATGACCTGCTGACTGGTGGAGGGGCAGGTGTGCTGGTAAGTGAGCTCTCTGGGAAACAAACAAGCCCTGGTATGTAGTGTTTGCAGAGTTACCAACACTCCCCCCACAGCCATTCTGAAATTACCAACATGATGTCACTGACTATGGAGTTGGGAAGAGAATGTGGGGGCCCCGGGGAAGAAGACCCCAGAATATCTCAGCATTTCAGCCTATGCCCAAGTCAGGTAGCTGTGGGTAACTGTTCCGGAGTGGGTGTGGGTGGGTTCCACAGTTCCTTGGGTCAGATGTAGTTTTCAAAATCTCTTGAAACCTGGGAAACTGTCCCCCAGATAAATTGCATACTGTCACAACATTCTCCAAGTATTTTCAGGTTCACGTTGTTATACCGTAGACCTTGCACTACGTTGTAAAAAGCCAACATCCAGGGGCATTTAATCAGTCAGTCAGCAATAAGTATATATGTAGCCCCCCCGTATTTGTGGCCCAGCTGGGGTCCAGCTGATCCAGGCGCAGCTGCTCGGCTCTGTGTGTCACTCCCCTGCCTGGGTCCAGCAGGCTAGCCCAGGCCTGGTCACATGGTGACGGGAAGTATTCAGGGTCTCTTAGGACCTAGGCTTGGAGCTTGCAGCCTGGCATACCCACCTCATTCGCTTAGCCAACGCAAGTCCCATGTTTGGGCCCAAAGTCCAGGGGTGGGGAAATATATTTTGTCCTTCAAGTGGGATAGAGTGAAAGCCCCATGGGAAAGGACATGGTACAGAGAGGCGTGGTGGCATGGAGGCTTCGGGTGTCTCCCATAGAGACCCGAGCATCGTACCTCCTCCCCGCTTTGCCCTTCTGACAAGCCACCCAACCTCCTGCCCACACCAGGTTCCTGCAAGGGAGCCCTCTAGCAGGGGGGCGCATTTGCCACTGTCCCTAATTAGTGCCCCCCATTTCTTTTTCATGAATCGGCCTTGTTTATACCACGTGTACAACAGCAACAAAAGATAACGAGGCATCCACACTGCGATGGAGCACAAGGGGGTCCCTGGGACCATAAACATACTTACTTTCACTTGTTATTCCTGGGGGCTATCAGATCAGCATGGAACGCCAGTGGGATCTGCCAGACGCCTGATGGAGTTGGAAGGAGGATTCGGTCGTTTTTACTGCCTCTCTGAGAAATCTGTATGCAGGCGAGGGACACACTGAGCGCCTCCTCTTGCTTTTCATGAGACCTGTCCCGATGCCCGGGGAGGCTCTCGCCTTTCAGCTTCCCTCCCGTCTCCTCATGGGATTAACCACAAGCGCTAGCAATTGGCACCTCTTATTTAGTCCTCACAGTGACCCCCCCTGCTTTACACAAGACGAAACTGAAGTTCCGAGAGAGTAAATAATTTGCCCAAAGCCATGCTGCGGCTTGTAAGAGGCTTTGCAAATGGGCCCATGATGGCTGTTAGCACCTCTTTAGTGGTTCCCAACTCTGGGTGTTGGGTTTTCCTCCAACATCCTGGTGAGTCTTGTCGGAGACTTCTTGATATGTTATATAAACTCTCTCGACCTCAATTTCTAATAAAAGCCAAGATGCATGAAGGTTTGCCACGTTCCTGCCACTGTGCTAAGAGTGTTGCCCACTTTCTCTTTCGCAGTCCCCACAATCATCCTGTCTGTAGCATCCAGGCATGCTGTGTTGTTCCTGTAAGTTACGCATAGGTACATCGATGTGTCAGGCTGATGTCAGCATGTCTCAGGTGAGTTCTAATGCAGATAACAGCTGCCACAGTGGCCTCACCCAATAGGGGTCCATTTCCTCACATGGCAGCCAGTCCAGAGAGGCTGTTCACAGCTACAGAAGATCCGGACTCCTCCTGCTTCCAGCTTGGACCTGCCGAGAGGTTGGCTTGTTTTCCTCATGGTTGCAAAATGGTTGCTCCACCTCCAGACATTGCGTCCGTCTTTCAGACTGAAAGGTGAAGGGCTGGAGACAAGAAAGAGCATCCTCTTCTGTGGCCCCCAATCCCCTTATCACTTGTGCAGGGTCACCTTCTCTGAGACCGACGACCAACATGTCGCTGAACAGTGGCCTGTCACAGGACCACGCCTCACTCAAGGGGGCCTGGAAGGGGCCATTTATTTTGGTTGCACGTGCAGATGCTGTGAACAAAAGCTGGGCTGCCTGGCAAAGAAGAGGAGAATGGGTTGGGCAGGACACGGGGACCTCACCCTGCCTGTCTGGTAGAGGACAGCCGCAGGCTTTGCGTGTCGGGTGAGGCATTTGCCCCTTGAAAAGCTTCATTTCGCTCTTTAGCTTTGCCTTTAATCCCCACGCAACCTTTTGAGGCCAGTTAGTCCACATTCATTCCCAGGTGCCCCCAGGGAACATTCCCTCTCCCCACCCCCATCACTTCTTCTCAGCCGCAGAAATGAGGAGCAGGTGGGGGAGGGGCTGTCTTGGCTGTGGACCTGAGCAGGGCTGTACCTGCCCCCCCAGGGCAGGCCTGGGAGAGCCCTGGGCTGGGGATTGGGGTGGAGGACGGGTGGAGATTGAACGACTGCCATTAGCCAGGCTCGGAGTCACGCCGGTCACCATGCTCCTGATTAATTGATCAGATGCACCGTGAGCCAACCTTCTGGCCTCCAAAAGCTCCCAGAAGGCGCCGTGGCTGCAGGAGGGCGCAGAGCGAAGGCTGACGCTGGGGGAATTGGGGGGCTCCTCCTTACGTGGGTGTGCAGTCAACAAACAGAGGAGCCCAGGGCCCCTCTGAGCGTGTCTTGTAATGATCAACTAGGGGGAGCAGGAGAGGACTGCCAGGAAGAGGGGCTGTCTTAGTTTATCGGTTATGTGGGGGTGCGGAGGGGGTGGGGTGCACCGGGCTAATTTCCAACAGCCACGTCCGGCACACGTTCTGTGTTCCAAGAAGGAATGTAGGGAAAGAACAGTAGCAGCAGAGTCCAGTGTTGATACCTGACAAGCGTCTATGAGGCTTTTGTTGGTGTTGGTGGTGGTGGTGGTGGGCTTAAGAATTTTTTTAATTATAAAAATATGTATACCAATCATAATGTATGACACGGTTTCTTGAGTGCTCACTATCAGTGAGACACTGCTCAAGGCTTCGCTTATGTTTATCTCGCTCGGTGCTTAGAGAGCTCAGGAGGTTAACACCCCACATTGCAGGTGAGGACAGAGGCCCAGAGAGGTGGAGGGACTTGCTCAAGTCACGCCACTAGGGGCCAGAAGACCGAATCCATCACTCTACTGCCTGGACGGAGAGTTGGCTGGCTGGTGGGGATTCTAGGGGCACAGTGACATGGAGGGTTTGACCCAAGTCTCAGCTCGAGCTTCTAGGAGCTGAGAGAGAAGACTGGCAGATGCGTTCGTTAGGACACTTGATGGAAAGGACAGAGACCTGATTCAAGTTAGCTTATGCTAAAAAGAGCGTGTGTTCACTGACTCGTGTCCTTTGACGGCCTGTGGTAAGTGCGGGGTTCAAGCCTGGCTGTATGCAGTGCTGAGAGCGGGCCAGCCCCTCGCCTTCCCTGGGCCCTGCGTTCTCTGTGCTGACTTCGTCCTACAGCGAGCGCTCCACCAAAGAGAGGCAGCAGTGGCCGCGGGCAGCTTCCGGCTTACACGCGGTGGGCTTAGCAATCCCAGGCAACAGGCAGCATCTCTTTCCCATCAGCTCCAGCAGAAACCCCCAAATTCATTCCCATCGAGCTGGGAGGGGTCGCCTGTCCTTCCCCGAACCCGTCACGGGGACTGTGCTGGGTCTGGGTCACGTAAGTGGGATCAGTTGCATTGGAGCTTGTGGGTGGAGAGAGGACAGGGGGTACCAGGGCCCCTTTACAGGGAGAAGGAGAATGTATGGCACGCAGGCAATAACCAACAGATACAAGGGGGACCCCAAGAGATGGAAGTCATGTATGAAAAATCACGTGTTTATTCTCACATGTGTAAACTTCAGGCGCCTTCAAAGTCCTCTCCATGTGATGGCGTACACCCATCCAGACACCTCCTCCATGGCTCAAATCGGTTCTTGAATTCACTGATTTCGATGCCTTTTAGGGCTGCTACCCTTTTGTTGTTTCACCTCTTCCATATTAGCAAAATGTTTCCCTTTGAGAACTTTTTTTCATCTGGGGAAACAAAAATAAATCGCACGGGGCAAGATCAGATGACTAGGTGGGGTGGGGCACGGGGTCCTGCCATTTTGGGTCAAAAACTGCTGAACACTCAGCACCGTGTGGGCAGGTGCGCTGTCACGCTGCACGTTGTTCACGTCCATCACCCATCATGAAATGGGCAACTGCATTGAGAGAGTCTCTAAAGAAATCCCCTGGAGCCAAATGCAGCCTCTCACAACCACGCCAGCTGGTCCACAGGTGTAGATGGGTTCCTAGGACACTCACCTAGCGGGGGAAGCCTGTCCTACAAGGGTCCTGTCCTCCAGAAGGTCATTTCATTTTGGGGAGTCCCCCCTTGTAAACATCAGCATGGATCGAGGGCAATGGAAAAAGTCCTTCTAATGTGCATGTAGGAACGAGAAGTAGCTGGCTGAAGCAGCTAAGTGGAGGACCTTAAAGAGCAATTATTCAGAGCTGAACCTGCACTGGGAGCCCATCCTTAAGGCCAAGGTCAAAAAGAATCAGAGACTAAAGAGTGGTCTTTAGATACAGACAGACCGGGGTTCAAGCCCCTCACCCTTTAACTCGGACAAGTTTGTCCCTTCTCCTCTGTGAGCTTCATTTCCCATGATTGTAAGCTGGAGATTCATATGTAAATACGGGACAGCTGCACCAAGCCTGCACAGTGCCCGGCCCACCATAGACTGTCCCCTGTTACTGTTATTTGCCTTTCCAGTCACTTATCCCATTAATCACAGTGAGTCACAACTTTATGTTCATGTGCTCATCCCCCTCATTCTATGGTGAGCACTTCAAAGGCAAGAGCTATGAATAATTTCTTTCTGTCCCACCAATATTTACAATCCAGTGGGGTCTTAATTAGATAAACGGACGTTTGTGTATTTGGAGTCTGGCTCAGAATTAATTACATGGGTGGCTAGTGAGGGGAATGACCCAGAAATAGGCGGGGTTCCTTAAGAAATTCCATACTGACTTTCCTTCTAACCTTGATCAGAGAGAGCTTCATATCTTCACTCTAATCCAAATCTAAATCCTGCCCTGAACACCGCTAAATGCCGAGTCCCTGGTGGACATTAGGTGATCCTTGAGGTTTAAACAGAAAAAGGTCAGCTCGCAGTGAAATTAGGGTGGGCAGTGGTGTAAGAGGTATTTCATGAGAACCCCTACAGAGACGAGGGCTCTTTGTAAATGTAGCGTGGCAAGATTTTAATAAACGAGGCCATGGGGATGTGTGGGGCTTTATTTATCATGCTCCATATTTATATTCCTGTCAGCTTTCCTCGCTTAAGCAATATATTTATTAGAGTTCGCTTCACCATTTCGCACAAGATAGATACTGTATCATGTCAGACAAAAATACGTGGGGTAGGCACGGGTCTGAGATAACGAAAAGGCTAGCAGAAAAATATGGAGCAGGTGGTGTGGGAGTCGTTTATGCTTTGAAAAACCGTTCTCCTTCTTTGCTCAAGCAGGTGACACAAGGTTGAGCCTGGGTCTCTTGCCACTTGGTCCTAGAACTGTCTCTGCCCCACCCCCACCTTCATCCCCTTGTTTGGGCCTCAGTTAATGAGAGGTTAGCATCATCCTCTGATAAACTGAGAAACATTAAGGATCGTCTCATTCCCTTAAAATGCCTAGGGCATTTGGAACTCAGTACCATCGCATTCCTGAAGCCTGATTGGTCCGGCTTGAATCAGGTGACCCTCCCCCCAAACAAGCAACTGTACAGTCAAATTGTAACCTGGTGACCCTGACTGTGGCCATGTTAAGATGGTGGGGGTGGCAGGGAGGGTGGAAAGATTTCTAGGATAAGAGGAAGGGGCTTTAGCTGGGAGGAAAATCCTCTAGGTGTTCCGTATAAAGTGTTTTTGATCAGTGCTCTCCTATTCTGCCCCTCCCCCTTCTCTTTACCCTTGAAAATGCCTCCTTACCCTGGTTTCCAAGGTGTGGAGTGATCTGACCCCCACCCCACCCCCAAAACCGACATACCTGTCTCCACTTCTCAATTCGCTCTCAGGTTCCGGACACATGCAACCACCTGCAGGTCCCTGAGCCTGATGTCCTTCATGCCTCTAGGTCTTTGTACATGGTGTTCTGTTACTGAACTCCCAGGGGTCCCCACTGTTCCATTTAAGAGCAAGACACGGTGGTTACGAGGTAGTTTTGTTTACTTGTCAGCAAGTAAAGGAGACCGGGAATTCATATCCAGAGCTCCGTCTACCAACGAAAAGCGGAGTCATCGCTCATATACGTATGCGGTTTGGTTAATTACACAATGATGTCTTCTTTGCAGTTGGCTACACTTATCTGGTTGGCTTTCTGTCAAGCTCATCCTGTTTCGAGCTGCCTCTGCAAAATACTGGGCTACATTTTCACATTTAGCAAGCATTGCATTTAGTAAGAACTGCCCAGATCTTAAGACCCTTGTGCTCTATCTCAGGGTGCCCCAGCCAAAAATACTTTTCTTCTTATTTTCACTAACCGATCCTTGAAAGAGCTAATGGATTGCCTAGTTAGAAATCTTCCCCCATCCTCCTTCCCCACCTCAATTCCCTCCACCCAGTTGGCAAGCTGTTAGGTTTTCCCAAAGTATCTTGCTCATATTCATTTGTTTGTTCATTCCCATTCTCTCTCTGTCTGTCTGTCTCTCTCTCACACACACACATGTGCACAGACACACCATCTATCCTTTGCATTGTAGGTACCTACTTGTCTATCCCTCCTATTAGGCTATGAGGCTCTTAAAGTCAGGGATTCTTTCTTACCCCTGTACCTTTAACACCTAACCCAGCCCAACACATAGTAGCTCAATAACTATTTATTAAATGAAAGAAGGCCCTCTTAGAGCTGAGCCCCTCACAGATCATAGCAAGAAGCTTCAGAAGTAGCTTTTGGAGCCAGGCACCTAATAACACAGGAATTATGGCCCTGCGACAGTTAGTGGAAAATTTCAACAGGAGCTTCTCTGGTGTCTAATGAGGGGCATTCTGTTAATGAGCCAGCTTGCAAAACCCCTTATAATCACGTTGCAAACTTACCCCGTGGGTCTCATTTGGATGTGAAGGATAACAGGAGCATACTGGTAATGAAGACGATTTCTGGCCTCCGGGAACACGTGCTGCCCTTACAGTGCCCCAAGGATCTCCTGTCAGCGGGACACCAAGTGCCAACTCGGCAAACCACAGCCTTGGGGCCTTCCCAAGGCCACCATCAGCATCTCATGGCACGGTTGCTAAGTTTTCATATTGAGGCTCACTGTGTATTTAGCCCACCGATCATCTTTATGGTTCTGTCTGACATTAATGTCAAGTATTGATTGTTGGACTCCATCTCAACAAGTGTTCATTGAGTGATCCCAGCATCTGGGGAGACAAGAATGGGGTCACGTGAAGGCCTTGGCCTTCAACATGTCCACATGTGAATATTGGCCAGAAATACATGATGACAGGGAAGGGCGTGCGGATTCATGTATTTGTTTGCTCTGTTTGTCTGTCTGTCATGTGGGAGGCATGCATGTTCACCCACTTAGCTTTAGCAGAATGTTCGTAGAGGACCCTGTCTGCCTGACCATGGACGGTGGAGGACAGAGCCGACCCTTCTGTTGGGATACAGGGCAGGTACAGAGTGTCTCCCACACACCTGTGATTTCTCAGCACTTGCTGTGTACCTGTTGTTGCTTGGCTGTTTCCTTGTGGTATCTCACATATACTCTACACACACACACACACACACACACACACACACACACACACGCCCAGGAAAGAAATGAGCCCCCTTAAGTCCAGAGCTGAAGAACTCAAGGTGCTACAGAGAGGCAAGAGGTCAGAGCAGGGGATTTCAGGCAGGCACATCTGATGCTGAAGCTGTACAGATTTCCACCACTCCACCTGGCATGACGTCCCCAGGGAGGCGGCACGTGTTTTTGTCAGAGAGTGCCACATGCCACCTCCTTCCATGTTAGACCAGAGTCGGCAAGCATCTATAAAAAGCCAGAGAGTAAATACGTTAGGTTTAGTGGGCCTGATAGTCTCTGTTCCCATTTCTCAGCAGCCACAGCCAGTCAATAAACAAGTGGGCATGGCCATGTTCCAATAAATGTTATTTACAAGAACAGGCCACCAGCAGCATGCACTGGTCAGTGGATCCTTCAATCACCTGAGTTTGACTCCTGCCTTTCTCTGTCATGAGCTGTGTGGCCACATTTAACCCATTTGTGCCTCATTATCCTTATCTGCAAAATGCGAGTATAATGCCTCCTGATAATCATCCTAATTGTAATACTTCATGTGGTTGTTGTGAGCATTGAATGAGATAAAGCACGAGGAGCCCTTAGAATAGTGTCTGCCATAGAGTGAGGGGTCAGTGTCCACTGGCATCATCATCGTCATCATCATCATCATCATCATCATTATCACCAATATCACCATCATCACCATTATCACCATCACCATCATCACCATCACCACCATCATCACCACCATCACCATCATCACCGTCATCACCATCACCACCATCATCACCATCATCACCATCACCACCACCATCATCATCACCATCATCACCATCATCACCATCACCACCATCACCACCATCATCACCATCATCACCATCATCACCATCA
>PVKE010002650.1:0-61633 GCA_004027555.1 Craseonycteris thonglongyai
GGATGGCTCAGCAGGTTGAGCGCTTGCTTTGGAGCCCCAGGGACCGAGGATCGAATCCTGGCCCCGGCCCATGCGGACCCGCATGCTGAACTGGGGTGTGCTCCCAGTTCGGTTCTTGCTGGGGCCTATGTGGGAGGCTCCTGGCCCAGTTCCTGCCCTGCGCAGCCCCACGCCCACCTGTGGAATGAAACTATATGGAGGACTAATGCTGTCAACTATGGAGACTGCTCTGGGTCCTCCCCCTTCTCTCTGTCTCTCTCTCTCTCTCAGTCTCTCTCTGTTTCTGTCTCTCTCTGTCAAAAATCAATAATAAAAAAAAATTCCCTTATATCAGTAATTCACAAACATGAAACTCTGAATTCTATATACTATTCTATTACCCTGGATTGGACCCTGTTCACTGAGCAAAAATGAAGGTCAAAAAGGCTGTGAAAATATTTGCTATATATATATCTGACAAAGAGCTTATATCCAGAATTATATTCTTTCAAATCCAAAAGAGAGAACCCAAAAGAAAAATGGGTACAACACTTGAGAAAGCATTTCACAAAAGAGAATCATCAAATGGCATGTAAACATATGAGAGTTCAATTTCATTAGTCTAGCTAATGAAACTGCAAATTAAAGCGATGAGATACCTCTACATAACCTTTCAGAATGGCTGAAACTTTAATGCTGACAACTGTGGATGGAAAGTGCAACTCATATCCTGGGGGAATAGGTCAGCATTTTGGAAAGCTGGACATAGGCATACCTTACATTCCACCTCTAGCTAAACACCCAACAAAAATGCATGCACATGTACAGTAAAACACATATTTAAAAATGTTCATGGCAGCATTATTTGTAAAATTCAAACACTTGAAACCCCCAAATCCATCAAAAGTAAATTGATACACAATGTATTCTAGAATTGAATATTATACAGCAATATGGACTAGTTTTATACATTGAGATGAAGCACACAGAAATAAGATGATCTAAAAAGTTACACACAAAAGAATATATTTTGAGTGATCCCATCTATATAAATGGGAAAACATCATATTAGTTTGAACCACATGCAATTACCACTATTTAATCATTTCTCACCTACAAAAACAGGAATACCAGCTAGCTCAAACTAATGTGCTGATAGAAAGGATGTCAGTAAACTTTGGGAGCAAGAAGGGTAGAATGGTGAGTAGGAGGAGACATGATGAAAGCTCTGACATATTTCATTTCTTGACCTAGCTGGTGGTTACACAGAAGTGTCCACTTTGTAATGACTCGATGCGTGGGCTTCAATGTTGGGTGACACTACAGCAATGGGAGCTCCAGGAGAAACGAGACCACATGACCCTTCTAACTGGGGCTGCTGCAATGCTGAGACTCCTCTGCTCTAGACAACTGCTATCACTTAAGAATATGGACCTAATATTACCAGTTCTTCCTTTCTTCTATTTTATTTTTTTTTCAAAATTCCAGGAAAGCTGGAATTTTTTTTAAGTGTTAGTTTAATAAAATTCTCCCACCGTCCAAAAAATAAACCACACCTTCTCACCATCACATACCAGTTTGAGTAGCTAAAATTAAGAAGACTGATCATGCAATGTGTGGACAAGAGCACTCACACTCTGCTGGTGGAATGTATAAGGGCTTGTCTGGAAAAAAATCCAGCCATTGTCAATATAATGAGAATGGTTACATGGCTGGATACTTTCCAGACAGCCCTCGTCCCTATCATCATTAACCAGTTCTTCTAGATATCAGTCTAAATTAAACAAAAACATATTTTCACACAAAGGTTTGTATACAAATGTTGAAACAATCTAAATGTCCATCCACAGGTGGAGAAACAAACCATGGTGTATCCACATGATGAAATACTGCTCATCAATAAAAAACAAGCTATTTATAATCATAATAAGCATGATTTTCAAACCATTAATCTAAAATGAGGTACGCACCAAAAAAACTCCATGTTTTTTTTTTACACTTTGTAAATTTATCTCTAATTAGCAAATCTCAAACAGAATACCTCCACTGGTCACTATAGAGAGCAGGTTTCCATCATCGTATATATTAACAGAATAATTCAACATCTCAGCTGTGCCAAAAGAGCCATATTCTTGGGCTTCTTTGTAGTTTCTCAATACAGTAGATTTACTCAAGTCCCCATCTTCATTTGAATCAATGCAGGCTCTGCAAATTGAGAATAAGAATAGATAAAAACATTTATCTATTTTCTTACCTTCCCCAAAATCATGTAATACTGTCTCTCAGCTGTCTTACTATCCTAGCTTTCTCTACCACAACAAACATGGTACTGCCTGATTTAAAATGTTTCTTTGTCATCAGTAAAGATTAGGTATGACAGCTTAGAGGAACCAGCCCTTAAATGAAGCCGTAACAAAGGGCTTTAGGAACACTGTTCATCACAAAACTACAGGCAGAAAACCTTAGATAATTTAAGAAACTAGACCAAAGCTTAGCCTATAGCTTTAGAATACACTCTCTCCTCACTTAACAGCCTATTTGTTTAACAACCACTCAAACTTACTGACTGGTTCTCCAGTGCAGGGAATCCCCTTTCTTAGTATTTGTCTGGTTCCTGAAGTTGGTTAGCATTCACAAAGTGTTCACAATCATGTAAGACTACATATTTCGTTTGTTAAGTGTGGTATCGTGTAATAAGTATATGATGCCACAACACACCACAGATACCAGCTTTTTTAAGCCTCGCTTATCAACTAATTTGCTTAATGACCTAGTTACAGGAACAGAGTTTGGTTGTTAACACGTTGAGTACGCGGGGTTTAAAACCCTCATACCCCTCTGTTCCGGCAGGTATTTATATGAGACCACGTTGAAATAAACTCTTCTCTTTAAAATGCTATTGCTTCCATATTATTTATAACTTTTCAATGAAATTTTTTGTACTTACTCACTTAAATTTATCCATTGATAATATTTGCTCGTTATATATCAACCAAACCTCATTAATTAAATAAGTCTTGCAAAAAATAAAAGGTCAAGTGTAAAAACGAGAATTCTCATTACCGGTCCTTAACTCATGGCTCAGAAAAATCAAAGATTCTCGTGATCCGTACGCAATGTGTTAAGTGAGAAGTGCCTGTAGATTAGGATGACTTTGACACATACCCTACGCCGGGGGTGGTGAACCTATGGCACGCGTGCCCAAAGTGGCACACAGAGCAATTATGCCGGCACGTGGAGCTGTGAATACCATTTTAAAAATTATTGTTCATGCTCTTATAGACATAAAAATAATCGATACCTCTATCTCACTCGATGGGTTGGCACACGAGTTGAGCTAGTATACTCTTATTTCATAAACTTTGGCACTCAATCGCCAAAATGTTCGCCACCCCTGCCCTAGGCCTTACTTCCTGCATCTTGTAGAACTCGCTTCATGAATCCAACAACATATGCAGACTCCTTGAAACCAGAACGATATCAAGCCTTGGTCCCACAGTTCTAACAGTTGTAGACAAACATTTATATTTTACAGAAAGCATTCTATGCAGTTTTATGGTTGGCCTCCTGTCTGTTCTTCCCTCATTTTAGCTTTCTAATTGTACAGAGGGCATTTATTATAAATACTATGGCAAGTTTGTCCAACCCACAGCCCAGGATGGCTTTGAATACAATTCTTCCAATGTGGCCCAAGGAAGCCAAGATTGGACACCGCTGTACTAAGGCATATATTTCATTAACGAACTGTAACAATTTGGAAAGAAAGGTCTCTGAAATTATCAGTTTGTTTTTATGCACATTCCAATCAATATGCACCTAAAATGAATTAAAAAAAAAAAAGTCATACAATATGTCAAGATACAGGACACTGAACACTTATCAGAAAAATGAGGCAAAGAGAAAACAAGTAGCATGTCAAATGGAGTTAGGTAAAATATATGTCATCAAATCCTCCATGTTTGTTAAACAGAGTAGCACTTTTGGTTTCAAAACATCTGGCCAATATCTTGGAAAACCATTTCTGAAGTACTCCCTTTATTTCATCCAGCCCATCATACACTTTAAATGTCTAACAGTTCCTCTCTTGTCCTCTGGATCTTCCGCTCTACCCTTGAACCCCCTTTTCCTATCCTCTTTGCTTAAAATTTGCTGATCCTTCAATGAAATCTTGACGCTTCCTAGATAGGTTCACTTTTTCCCAATACTTGTTTCCAGAGTCTAGAGTCCTTGAGTAGTTTCTAGAGTACCTAGTAAAAAGAAACTACACAAATATTTGCCGAATGAGGGAATCATCACCTCTAACAACTTTCTCACCACAAATACAGTGACGCATTTCACAGATCTGTCTCTTACAATCACCATCAGCATGGAGTGACTCAACAATTCAAGCACACTATCAAAATGTAAATATGAAATTCAGTGACTTCAGTAAGTAACTCCATAGAGGGCAAATAAAACTGTGGCACAAAGTTATAACTTTCTGAAGGTATAGTTGGCTTAAGAAATGGAATATGAAATTGAAGTTCATATAAAAAATTAGAGTATATATGTGAGAGGAGGAAGGGAATGTGATTTGGGGGTTATAAATCCCTGAATATTTTTAATACATTGCTTTGTTCAATTTTTTAATTAAAAAAAAAAAATCCATAGCTTTCATCAAAATCTCAAAAAGAATCTGAGATAAGATAAAGAAATCACTGAAAAGAAACCATTAATGGTCATTCCTTTATGTAACACTCTGTAAGGATAGGTACACACTGTCTCTCTCAACCAGTTATTGCTCCATATGGAGTGACAGTGAGTTTGACACTATATATTTTGGTGAATACTTAAGAGTATAGTTATATTAGGTAATCTGCTAAGTTCAGAGATGCAGGTTTAATAATTAGTATAAATGTGACGGAGTGGGGGCAGACTTGACATCCTTTGTAAAAAAAACAAAAGAATCACTTTCATGGTTCCTTTAATCTCCCTCAGAAATGGTTAGCATTTCTGAAATGATAGTGGGGTGGAGAAATTAAAGTCATACATGATATACAGTATGACACAAAAATAAGTTAAATTATTTCTAGTGGCACCTGAAAGCATTATTCTGCTGCATTTTTCACTCATTATACTAATAACATTTTCTAAAATGTTACTCTAGTTATTTTAGATAATATTTCATTTAATGTTTAAATTTCATTTCCAACAAACATTCTAAAAAAAAATGTCTTAGAATAGTGTTGATAAACTGTTATAGTGTATCACTTGCTCTTTCAACTGCCTTAAAGACCAAGTAAACCTGTTAGAAACATATAGGCACCCTGGACATCCTGATACCAAATTCCTTTCCTTTAGAATAAAGTAGTCTGCAGTGATTTTTGCTAATTTTATAGTCTTTTCCTAAGTCTTTAGCTAGTATGTTTTATAGTACATTTTCCCATATACTCAGTTTTAACCTTGCCTCCCCTCCCACACTAAAACTCACCTAAGCCTTATCACTGGGAATGACTTCATTATGTTACACCACGTGGTGGATGTACCAAAATTTTATAAACTATATATATGCTTAAAACTTTTATATTACAAACACTGTTATCAAAGCTTTCTGCAAAGCTTTTAGAAAAAAATTGGTTCGCAAATGTGTGCTCTTGTATATTCACACAAACACCCAAACAACATAACTGAACACACACAAAAACTGCACTAATATTTAATAGCATCCAAATGAAATATGCAAGTATTTTATTAACACTTTCAGTCCGAAAGGGAGCAAGGATTTCTCATTCAATTGAAAATTTTATATACTCATTGTTATAGATGAGTTAGTATCCACATTCACAGAAGGAAAGCCCTCCTTTAAAAAGGGTGCATTTAACATAAACAATTCATCATATTTTCTTCTGTATCTTCCACATCTTGAGAAATAATTCTATGCATATGAGCAAGGACTGAAACTACAAAATTATTCTTGATTTCAAGTTTTAAGGAAGTCCTCATTTTACTGCAGTACCCTAAAACACACATATGCCTAATCTATACTAAGAACATATCTGATTTACATGCAGACAGTAATTTAAGAAGCCATACTAGCCAACTCTATGAAACACATTTGCAGTGTATAATTCACTAAGAAAGAAAATGAAAATGTACATGGTTATTTGGTATAAATCATCACATTATGATTAGTAGTAACAGTAGCAGCAGTAACAGCTGACATTGAGTATATATTGTGTCTAAAAACATCAAAATTAATTTTCACAAAATCCTCTAGGGAGGCACTATTATCCCAATTAACAGATGAGAAAAGAGGCTTAGACCAGTATAAAATACAAGATCACAAAGCTAGGTAGGATACCATCTCAAAGACTGAACTCTGTATCATACTGCCTCACTTCAACTTAGCTACTTTGTCTCTGCTGAAGTACATTCAGTCAGTTTTTCCTCCTTTGCCCAAAGTAGATGCTTTGCAACAGTCTCTTGCAGTTCCTTCCCAAGTTGCCAGCTTCAATCAGGAATATTTCTACCGTATTTTCCGGCGTATAAGACGACCATACCCCTAATTTTACAGTTAAAACATAGGTTTAGGCCTATATTCGCTGTATAAGACTACCCCCCACTTCCGAGGCTGTAGTCTTATACAGCGAATATAGGCCTAAACCTATGTTTTAACTGTAAAATTAGGGGGTCGTCTTATATGCCCGGTCGTCTTAAACGCCAGAAAATACGGTACATATACCAATGATCAATCTGCTAATATCTAGTTAATGACAACTATCTGGTTAATGAAATAAGCTTCTTTAAAACACGTGTTAGGTTTAGTGTCTAAAATAATAAGTTCAAAAGGCTTGTCCAAAACTAACCAAAACCCAATTTGGCTCTCAAGTTTTGCTTAGTGACATTAATGTCACATAAACCAAATCTCTAGATAGTTCTGAAGGTGTAATGTTCTTCAGAATAGATAAAAACACTGTGAAGAGCCATGAAATATATAAAGTTTACCTCCAGGTTTCACCATCATGCCATACCAAGCAGTCATAAACAGGGCCAGGATCACTATATTTTTTCTCAAAGGAATTTAGTAATTCCACTTGGCTTTGAAGCTCCTCCTTGATTAGTTTATTTGCCTAATAAATTAGAACATATATTAATATTAGTACATTCTGTACGCTTTAATAAAAAGCTGTATTAGCATATAACCAAAGACACAATGTGACCCAACAGTAACATCATTTTACTCTGGAAAAATATAAGAAAATTTTCTGTTTATATCTATGCAAACTGTAGTTCAATTTAATGATGCAGATATTAATATATTAAACATTTAAAAAATAATTTAATACATCCTTTACTCAATTTCTCATTTAGTCACTCATTCCATCTGCTCTGGAAAAGACACTGTGTTACTTGTTGGTGAACACATGTGTTGGTCACATATCCGTAATCTGTATATAACTCATTTCCAAAAACTGCTACAAAATAGATTATGTATTGATCTTTAAATTTTCTTATTTTAGGCCTCTTTCCATTTAAAATGTTTGTTAAGAACCCAAATAAACAATAGAAATTATGAACTGTCTTATTTCCTATAGAATATGATAAGTTAAATACATACTATATTCATGACCATGTATATATAAGCATCTAAACATTTTGATCTAAAAAATGAGAATTCATGTTTCAACCTAAGTATTTTTTAACTACATACTACATTTAGATGGCTCTAAGCTGAGTAGCCCTAGTAAATACAACTTTAATTTTCACATGTTCCAAAAATCTTAAATTACACTTTGTTTTTAATTATTCAGTATATTCAATATTTATCCTCCTTAAAGGAAAAAGATGACTCCATGGACATTTTGTTATATACAAAATAAAATGGATAATTAAATCTAGATCCCTCTTTTATAAACTTAGCTGCACAGATGTAGCAATGAAATACTACATTTAATGTGTTTAAAAAGAGGCTAAGTCTGAACAGATAGTGATCTAATAGAAAATTATATAGCTATTGAAAAAGAATGCTGTATACAGATTAAGTAAATATAAGTTAAATGTGTATGTAGGCCGGTGGTCCTCAACTCCAGCTGCATGTTAATTAAAGCTCAAGGGGAGCTTTTAAAAATGTCTGCCTTGCTGCAAGGTTTTAATTCCTCCCTATGGCACAAGCAGTAGCAGTTTTAAAGCTCTTCATATCATTCTAATATGCAGCCAGGGTTGAGAAACGCTAATATAATTTCATTTTTAGTTAAGAAAAGGTACATGTATGCATACATTAAAGCAGGGGTCTCCAAACTACGGCCCGTTGGCTGCTCATCTGGCCCGTGGAGACCTTTTTATCTGAATAAAATAATATTAAATAAATAATTAAAAACATTATCTATGTTTTGATTCTTTTTTATTTGGACCTCGAGTGTGTAGTCGGCCCCCAAACTGCTGTTTGGTAGTTAATGCGGCCCGCAGGCTGAAAAGTTTGGAGACCCCTGCATTAAAAGAAAAATTCAGAAGGTTAAACAGAGTTGTTGTTACCACCTATGGAGGGTGAAATTTTGGGGCTTTTACTTGCTACTTTATACACCTGTGTTGTCCAAAGTATCTGTAACTAGCACATATTATTTACATAATCAACCAAGGCATTTTTATTTTATAAACTGATTCAAAAAAAAATTACTAGCTATTTAAAATGCTAAACAATAGGAATTCTCATATACGTTTTATGGGAATACGAATTAGTACAACCATTTTATGACCCAACAAAAGGAATGCACATGAATGTCCAAAATACTACCGTACTTTTCATAATAGCCAAAAATTTAAAACAAAGCAATTATCAATCTGCATAACAGATAAATTGTGGTTCATCCATCAAATAGCAAGGAAAGTGAATAAACTACTTCAACACCCAAATATGGATAATCTCAGAAACATAACACCAAGTGAAAGCAGCTACCCATAAAAGAACACACTTTGGATTCCATTTTACAAAATTCAATAAGCAAAAATCACTCAATAGCATTAGAAGCCAGGATAGTAGTTGCCTTTGGGGTGGAGGAAGGGTACCATAACTAGGAAGCAGCATGACATGGAGTTTGTGATACTATCAATTTGGGAGTGTTCACTTTGTGATAATCCATGACCACATACATGATTTATGAACGTTTACCTATGTGTATTATATGTTCATTACGAAGTTTTAAAAAATTGATAAATATATGGGACCTGGCTTCAAATAATAAAGGAAAAATTAGTAAAATTAAACAACTTAAAACTTGTGAAAAAACAGACTATTAATTCTTTAAGAACTCCATCTATGGTATATAGATGGTTCTACAGTAACGTCTATATATACACGACTAGCACAAACTTGAGAAGAGCAATTGTTGACAACATCAAATTCTTCCTGTTTCCTACAGGCTTCTGCCAGGGCCATTCTGTGAACAGGGTCCCAGATTTTTTCCTTCCTTTCTTTCTGCAAAGACAGAAAAATTACCTCACAATGAGGTTGACATTTCATGTAAACCTACACAGTCAATTTATGTGGATCTAGTTGTTCTCAGCTGAGATGCTACACAGTTCTCATATAAAGGCTTTAAAAAAAAACCTTTATAATCAAATTGAAAAAGCAGTATATCAATTATTAAAAACTGATTAATTAATTCACTGCACTTAGGTTTTCAAAAAAACAAGTTTATTAAGGCACATCCAAACGTATTTTTATACATCATATGCTCCAATATAAATCCTTCCAAAAATAAATAATACTATGTCACATAACTGAATTCCCGGTCGTTAAAGTAATAGAAAGTACTGTATTCTAGGACCTTACAGAACTGGGAAATGTCTCAAACCAAGTGCAAGCAGAGGACAGGAGTAAGATTGCAGGTGCATTTTGATGGACATGCAGGCTTCCTCAATTTCCTCCCTCTCTAGCTTAAAGTTTTTTCAGATCCTCTTTGATTTAATAGGGTTCTTTGTTACTGAAATTGGTCTTACTTCCATCTCTATTATCTTTAACCCACAGTGCCTTCCAATGGAAGCCTGCTAGTTAAAAAAATTATCCTTTCCAATAAAATAATTAACTAAACAAAGGTAAGGATGGAGGTCAGCTTCAATTTAACTATACTACATTTCCATGTTAATTTGTACTTTATCAATAGGTTGATTAAATTTAATATAGTGCATAAAATATTGTTCCATCTATATGTGTTTTACCCTGAAACTTTAAAATAAAATAGTATCCAGTAATAGTTATGTGCATTATATTTTTCATAACTTTTTTGGCAGAATAATTGGAATCTGACTAATAAGTAATGGTAATATATGTAACACACTGACTATTTATTGTTCATATCCCCCTGGAGAAGCAAATAATATTATGATTATATGAAAGGGTCCATAGGTCTTCCCCATCAGGTTCATTTTCAAGGATTACATCTCGTTTTACAGTGAAAACCTTGAACCCGTCTATATCAGCTACTAGCATCATAGTAGTCTTCTAAAGGAGCACTCACTGTCAAATACAGGAGCCACTAACCACATCCACTTTTAAATTTAAATTTTGAGATATACAAAATTAAAATTTCAATTCCTTGACCAGGATGGCTCAGCAAGTTGAGCGCTTGCCTTGTAGCTGCAGGTCCAAGAATCAAGTCCTAGCCCTGGCCTATGAGGACCCAATATGCTGAACTGGGGTGTGCTTCCCATGTGGGAGGCCCCTGGTTCTGTTCCCACCCAGGGCGTGCTTCCTGTGAGAGAGGGCCCTGTTTCTGTTCCTGCCCTGTATGGCCCTACATCCACCTGTGGAATGAAATGATGTCGAAATCAGTGATGCATGGCTATGGAGACTGCTCTGGGCCCTCCCCCTTCTCTCTATCTCTATCAAACAATAAAATAGATCTTTAAAAAAATTTTTCAATTCCTTAGTCATATCAGTCACATTTCAAGTTCTCAATAGCTATTAATGGCTAATGACTTCCATACTGGACAGATACTGAACATTTCCATCATCACAGAAAGGTCTACTGAATAAGTGCTGTTTTATTTTGTATTTATTATTATTATTATTTATTATTATTATTTTTTAAAGATTAATTTTTATTGTTTTTGAGAGTGAGATACAGAGACAGAGAGAAGGGGGAGGGCCCAGAACAGTCTCCATAGTTGCACATCATAGGTTTTTCCACATAGTTTCATTCCACAGGTGGGCACGGGGCTGCACAGGGCAGGAACTGGGTCAGGGTCTCGCCCCGGTGAGAACTGAACTGGGGGCACTCCCCAGTTCAGCATATGGGTCTGCATGGGCCGGGGCCGGGATTTGACCCTCAGTCCCCGGGGCTAAAAAGTGTGAATACTGCTGTTTTCGATCAGGCTCCTTATCACTCAATTTGTAGCTCTTACTCTCTAATGACAGACTTGAGATTCATATACCTCAGCTGTTACAGGTCTGAGTAAATCTTACCTTAATACTGAATGATGACTAAATGGGATCAAGGAGGCTAGTTAAATGGTAAAAGTGGGAAAAAAATCATCACAAAAGCTATAGGAATGGGAATAAATAGGGCAAGCAAACTTTAAATCAACTGTGCTTAGCCTTTTTGAGGTTAAAGAAAAAAGTCTTTCAAAAACCCAGTAAAAGCTGTATTCTATCTTCCTGAAAAACGCAAATACACACAAATTTGAGTATAATTTCAGTGTATTCAAATTTTCTAAGCTTATCCATGTAACAGAATCTTATCCATTGAACAGAATCTTTAAGTAATCATTGTTTGAAAGCCTCCCATCATCCAAAATAATTAAGAGTTAGTGAGATTTTATGAAATCTTTTTCTTTAGTAGGAATAAAACCTGAGAAAGAAGGTATGTCACTGATACAGCACTGTACATTACCTGTATCCTTTCCTTGAGAGCCTTTGGATAGAAGTCATAGCCATTTTTTATGCCAATGTGGTATCTGCCTGAGGGATTTGTCCAGCTCGCAGGAATCTATAGAAAACAAAAGCAAAGTATTGATTCACTAAATGCTTCCCAATTCCCAATGATTTACTACTGAAGAGAAAGGTATTGCACTTCTATCCTAAGGAGCTCAACTTGGATGAGGAGGCTTATGTATTAGAGCATTATTTCTACCATTCTTAGGTGCCCTGGCTTCTTTTATCTCATCCATAAATAAGATGGTTTAATTAGAACACTTTTCCTTTATACAATGTTTCATAGTTTATAAAGTGTCTTCAACATATGCATCCTCATTAAACCACTAAGACCTTTAGTCCTCAAGCCTCAATGACACCTCACTTCTTCCTTCAGCACCCTACTGCCCATTAACTAGTGGGAAGAGAAAGCAATTTACAGAACCTCTCTACCCTTAGATTTCTTATTAATAACAAAAGCTTCATTCGGTTCTAAGATACAACAGGGTAATTACTAGACACTAAATAAGTGTTCTTTGAGTTCTTAAGAAAAGTTCTATAAAATCATTTAACATCATATAGCTTTTAATTAACAGAATTATGTAAAGAGTATGTCAGTTTATAAATGGTGAAAGCAAAGAAAAAAAATGCTCTTTCTCCAAACAACAGGAAGTTTGAAAAAAAAAACAACTGGAATCTAGTACTAGCATAGAGACCAAAATATTCAGTGTAAGGACATGTGATTTAAAGTCAGATAAACCTGGTGGTGAATCCAAACTCTACTACTAACTAGATGGGACTCACAAGCTTCTATACTAGTTCCTCATATAAAAAGGAGAAAAATAATCCCTACCTTATGATTCTCATGAATAATAAAATTCATTGACCATCAAGCAACTTGAAATGTCAATCAAGAAAATGTAGAGTATTCATACTCTTTGTAAGCACAGGACCCATCATAATTAAAAATAGCATTTAAATGCATATAAATTATGAGGTTGAACTATTAATTACTGAATTGGTTGACTTCATCCTTACTTGTGCAACATCTTTAACTGACTATCCCCAGGTCTTTCACCAAATTATTCTCTAGGGAGAAAACTGGATGAAATTTTCTCAGAACTAAATAGAGGAAAACAGTTTAGAGGAAAACAGTCTTTCATTGAAGTTCAATGATCTACCGAATCATTCAGAATGAATTGGATGTCTGGAGTATGTGAAATTTCAATTATGTTGGCATACAAACAAGTGCTTCTCAATCAAAACATATCAACCTTCTTTAAAGAATAGGGATTCTTAACTCTAATGTTCCTGCAACAGCCTGTGATACAACAACAATAATAAAGTATTACAACAAAATGTTAAGTAGTCACTAGTTGGCAAGTACCGTATTCAAAAAGTATTTTAAACTCAGGTGTGCCACCATACAGTTGGCTTTGTAATCCTAGGCTACTGGCAACTTTTCTGTACAAGAAGATTACAAAAAGCCATGAACTATCAAGAAATGAAATGGAATAACTAAAATAACTGTAAAATAAATAGGTATTAAGACATATTTAATCACAATTACTCAATATATATATACTACAATATAAATAACCCAATAGATATAATTCGTACCTAATTATAAAGAAGACCAAAATCTGCAGGGTCCATATAACTACATTTTATTAAAACTACATACTTCTTAAATCACTACTATGTATTTTCCTCACAGACTAACCAGCTACAAAAATTAAACAACTATAACAACAACAAAAAACCCCAGAAAGTAAATGTTATATTCATGGTTGCTATCTAACCTTAAACAAATTAGAATAAAGCTAACTTTCTCTGAGGCAATTATGGAATATGTAGTTTTACCTATTTGAGTATTCTATACAAATAAAGTTATTTGTAGTCTCTGTAAAAATCTAAGCTTTATATTCTGACCATTTTAAACTGACATCTTTAAAATGGTTTTAGTTACATGGTAACTACAACATAATAAGACTGATTTTCATATGAGGAACAGAATCTCTTTAATTACTAATTACACCTCTTTTCCCTGACTCTTAAAGAGGGGATGTCTAACAAATCAGACATTTTTTAAATAAGCAAAGTGTCATCCTCAGTGGTAATGTTCCATGTAGTAAAATCCTGTTAAAGAGGTTTTTTGGCTTTATTTTATTTTTTTGCATCAAACCTGTATTTCAAACTTGTCAGCCTACGGTACTGCCAGTACACACGGATACTCTCTCCTTTAGCTATCACTGCATCTAAATACGGTGCTAAATGTGGCAAAGTCATTCATTATGTCTGGACTTAAACTTTTTTAATATGTAAGGCTATATATTCATGATTTAAAAAATGATTTCAAGTTGAATGTAGTAAAATTTCAAAAAGCACTGTGCTCTCTTCCAAAATTGTAACATAATTAGAATAAGGGAAAGAAAAGAAAGACCCAAAGAACAAAGAAAATGGGGTGAGATTTTAGAAGCCAAAGTCACCATATTCTGAAGGCTGCAAAATAAAATGCATTGAAAGTTAGTGGGAAATTATGGAATTTTAATACATAGTGTTGGGACCATGGGAAAAATGATTTAGGACTCCTATTCTGACATAAGATTAAAAAAAAAAAAAAAGGAGAACAGGACTCCTATTTTGAACTAAGATTAAAAAAAAAAAAAAGCATATAGGACTTCTATTCTGAACTAAGCCTAAAATCAATGCAGGTGAATTCTAGGACAACTAAGAAAAGAAAAATAATGAAAGTTTTCAGGAAATAATAGAGATGAATATCTTTATGATCTTGGGATCAGGATGAATTTCTTAAGACATGAAATGCCCTAATCAAAAAGGCAAAGATTGATATTCAAATACATTGAATTTAAGAACTCCTATTCATCAAACAAAATCACATGGAAAGCAAAAATACAAGTCTAGAAAGGGAGAAGATACCTGAAACACATGTAATCAAAGGGTAAGTATATAGAATATATAACAAAATTCTACAAATCAGTGAACAAGAGACAACTCAGTACAAAAAAATGGGCAAGTAAATTTGAATAGGCACTTCACAAAAGAGAAAATCCAAATGTCTAAACAAAAAGTGCTCAATTTAATAGTGATTAGAGAAATGCAAATTAAAACCACATGTGATACACCTAGATTACCAGGATATTTGCAAAAACCAAAAAGCCTAAAAATACCAAGTGTTTGCAGGACAACTATTAAAATTCTTATACACTGCCTATAGAAATGTATTCTCGTACTTAGCAAACCTGCTAGGCATCATCTAATAAAGTTCTATTTCCATTATTCAGCAATTCTATTCATAGGGACACAACCCGAAGCTATCCACACACATGTACAGGATATGTATCAGTATACAAGAATGTTCTCTAAATAACTGTGACAGTGCCATACTGGAATCAATTCAACTGTGCACCAGCAGAATGGACAGAATGTGGTATACACAAATGATGGCACATGATACAGCAATGAAATGGAACAAATCATTATCACATCAAACATTCGGGTGGAATCTCATGAATCTGAGATACACAAGGAAAGATGACATAAAATGATACATAAATAAGATCATTCATATGAAGTTCACAAATAGGCAAAACTAACAATATATTTCATCTTTCTACATAGAGGTGGTAAAATTATACAGGAAAGTAAAGAAATAATTATACAGAAGTCAAAATGGCAGTGATCTGGGAGGTCACAAGAAGCTTGAAGGTATGGCAATAATCTGTCTAATGTGAGTGGTGAATAAAAGTGTTTAATTTAATCATAAATTAAACTGTACATATGTGTTTTATGCGCTTTCCTTTATATGTGTACATTTCATCCTTAAAGGTTTTAAGCTTCTATTCACTTTCTGGCTTCTGCCGGATCATGGCAGTACCACTAGAGGAAAGTAACTGACCACTAATTTCTCAAGAAGGTCTAGGAATAAGATATTGAAAGAATGAGATTCTTGGAATGTCAAAAGCACCTAACTAGTAGTTGATCTTAAATTGGGAGAATAGGACATTAACCATCAGCAGTTTATGGGCAATTTAGAAGAAGCTAAAAGAGAATACAGATATTTAAGTTATCTAAAATCATGGTTAAATCAAATAAACTTAAAGATGTTACTATGTTGCTTTCTGAAAATTGTACACTAAAGAGTTCTGAGAGATCCAACTAGCCAGAATCTCAGAGACTAGTAACATTATTCTTTGTAATAACTACTGAAAAATATTTGAACATGGCATATCCTTGAAAAAAATTAACTGAGCATTGTGTGGGTATGTTTGGTACGTGGATGGAGAAGAGAGCTTTAACTAAAAAGATTGGTGAAGTTTGCATGAGGAACAATTAGACTCCAGCCATCCATCCCACATCTTGCCCAAACCTGACCAACCAGGCAACTGTTCCTACTTGAACCAGAGAGAAATCTGGATGACAGCTTTCTAGAGAGGTTTACACAGCAGAGGGGAGAGATGAGATGTACTGACAACTCTGCAAGAGATCTTCCCAAGCACCTTTCAAAGTTGATTCCCTCAACATTGACCGTGAGGCTTATCTCTGATGCTTTCCTCCACGCCCTAAGCAAAAAAGAGGCTAAGGTACTCCTGGAGGTTAATGAGCATCCCAATGTAAAAAATATAGCACATATTGGTATCTCAGGATCTCCCGCAGCAGTAGCATTGCCCACCCCTTAAGTGTATGCTGGATTTTATGACTCATTTCTAATGAAAAGAACACAGCAGAAATGATGGGATGTCACTTCCAAGATTAATTTACAAAAAGACCACGGCCTTCATCTTGGGCACTCTCTCATGGATTGATTACTCCCCGTATGGCAAAGAACCAAAGCCCACCAATAACCACTTGACGAGCTTGGGTATAGACTCTCCTTCCCCACCGAAGCTGAGCTTTCAGATGAAGCCACAACCCTGGCTGACAGATAGCAAGCCCAGAAAAGATCTTGAGTGAGAGGTACTGAGCTAAGTCACACCCTAATACCTGACTCACAGAAACTATGAGATAATAAATATTTGTTGTTTTAAACCACGACGTTTTAGAGTTAACTGTCATACAGTACTAGCTAACTAATACAATACTACCAACTGTAAGCAAAAAAACATTGAGGTGAGGTGACAGTACAAAAAAAAATTCAAGAAAAAGATAAAAGCTCCAACCTTAAGCACTCTTCCTGAAAGGCCAATAATTTCACCATCTTTTGATTCCACTACTGTAGCAGTATTCACATCACCACTTCCTGTTGTGTCAATGATGTCAACAATTTTTGGTTTTCCATCTGTTGTAACCTGAAAATTAAAAAAAAAAGTAAAATACAGATTAATTTTTTTGTCCTTAAAGAAAACAATGCCAACAGCCACCTATGTGTGTGCATATATACAAACATATAAAATCTTATAAAATCTACGTTCACTTTAAAAAGAGAACTGAATCATTTTAAGCCAAAGCCCTGAAAATCCTAAAAAGAAATTTATAGTCTTGGAAAATACCAGACTCCTTCAAATGGTTTCATATATTTGCTTAACAAATATTACTGAGCATTTACTATAGGCCATTCTCTGTTTAAAGAGCTGGGGATACAGCAATACTCAACACACAAAAACCCTACCCTCACAGATCTTATGTTACATACAGTCAATAAATAAGTCAAATATATAAATGTCAAGTGATCATTACTATGGAGAAAAATTAAGCAGGGAAAGGAGACAGGTGGTACGGGGCTTTCAATTCCAACCAGGCTGGTCATGAAGGGTCTCAAGAAAAGATCTGAAGGTGAGCTTGGAACTGGCTGGACACGTACAAAACTTCAGGGGGGAAATGTTTAATGATACTTTATCACTGGGTGCCCACATTAGCCACTCAAACTTAGTCTAAGTCCAAATTTAAACTTAACACTCAAACTTCCTTCTCTCCAGGTTTTACCACCTCAATACACACCTAGTTGCTCAGGCCAGAAACTTATAAAGCCCTTTTCTGACTTTTTAGTTTACTCTTCTTACTTCTACCTCTAAAATATAGTTCAGCTCCATCTTCTCTTGATTTTTCACTACCAGTATCCTCCACCACCATGGTCCCATGTCTTATAATGTGGATGCCTCCTTAGAGGTCTCCCTGCCATCCATTGTTGGCCACCACCAAAATCACTAACAAAACAAGTTGTATTATGTCAGTCCTCCACCTAACACCGAGGCTTAACACCTGCAATGGATGCAGAATGCTTGGTATAAAAAGCCTTTGTGGGATCAGACCTCAGCCACTGACAGTAAGTCATGACTAGTCTATCTACACTGGCCTCCTTTCAATTCCTGGAATGTGCCAAACTTTTTCCTGCCTCACAACGTTTTGCATAGGGTCTTTCTGCTTGGAATTCTCAGTCCCTTCCATCTTTCCCCAAGAAATCCAATCTCTTCTTATAGGTTTCTACTACGCATATAAAATGTTACCCCTTCAGAAAGGCCTTTCTATGACTTCTTTTAAGTGGTCGCCATCCTAAACCTGATTCTTTCTCACTGTACCGGTTTCCTTCACAGAACTCAATTTGTAACTACACAGGTGACTCCTCTATTTCCACTATTGGAAGATAAGCTCCCTAAGGGCAAGGACTACATCTACTTTATTCACCAAAACCTACCACTGCTTGTTAGGTATTAGGTTTGTATTTAATTACTCATCAGTCTGACACCAATTACTCAGCATTAATATTGATTTCCTAAGGTCTGATTTCCTGGCTAGCCCACAAACTTTCATTTGGGCCATTCTGACTGCTATAGGTAACAGTAGTACAGTATATTCAAATTGCTTTTGTAAGATAAATTACCTCTGGGATCTTTCTGGGCTAGCTTTGCAAAGGGAATCTGTAGCATTCAACACATATGTACTGGGTTACCATCAGGAATCATGCAGAGACAAAACAGGAATGTAAAAAATGCCAGCAGTGTGACAAGAGCCCAAAGTCTATGGACTCCTTTTCCATCTGGGGAATTCACACTCTTAAAGATACAGCTTAGTGTCCCTTTCAATGTGTCCCCTGCCTCCCTCCCCAACACCAATCGCAGTGTCCTGAAAAGGTATACCTGAAAGTAGGACAGGGAAGGGAAAGTCATTATTTGAAGTAAACAAGGACACACATTTTATCTTCACAAGGCAAAGTAAGAGAGTGGCTGCGGGACTCCAAATCTCATGGCAATCATGCAGCCATCAAACGATAAAAGGCTGATGGCTTTGCCTGGGGATGCACAGCTGTTATTTTACATATGACAATTCTTACTCTGGTAGTTTATTGCTTGGGGGCTGTCTATATAAGTATTTTAATAGCACTAAGAACACAAATCACCTACCTTCTCAATGAGCAGACAATTTCAGGTACTTGAAATCAAGTAATCACAAGAGATAACTAAAAAGTCAGACACAGATACCTATCATTAGAAACCTTATTATTAGTATGTGAGCAAAGGAAGAAAGCCTAATGGGATTTACTGGCTTATTTACCATCTACTATTTATTGACACGGCTTTACTAACAAGAATCTAATTAAAAATTGTGTTATATGTGCAATTTCCTATCCATGTACTTGTTAGGTAAAGGCAACCACTCCACTTGTGACAAGACAAATGGGGGAATTTTAAGGTGACCAGATTTTAACATTGGTAAAGCGGGACACCATTGACCGGGGGTGGGTGGGTGGGGGGTGGTTCTTTATTAAAAATTTGGTCTATCTCCCGCCATTCCCTAGCTTGTTGTGCATTCTTTCCAAAAATCGGGACTTTTTTAAAACGCCACGGGACACGGGACAAATTGTTCAAAAGCGGGACGTCTGGTCACCAAGGACAGGTTTTAAAAAAGGTAAACCAAGGTAAGCCGGGATGACTCAGTGGGTTGAGTGCTCATTTTGCAGCCCCAGGGACCGGGGCTTGATTCCCGGCCCCGGCCTGTGTGGACCCATATGCTGAACTGCAGAGTGCCCCCAGTTCAGTTCTCACCAGGCTGAAGACCCCAGCCCAGATCCTGCCCTGTGCAGCCCCCACTCCCACCTGTGGACTGAAACTAGACTGTTCTGGGCCCTCCCCCTTCTCTCTGTCTCTGTATCTCTGTCAAAAACAATAAAAATAAATCTTAAAAAAAAAAAAAAAAGGCAGACCAGCTGAGAAGTTTGCAACGGAGCTTTGGAAGAAGGAACAAAAAGAAGGAAAACGAATTGCTAACATCAGACCTATATTCCTCACCTTTTGGGAAGGAGCAGTGTCACATGAAAGGAGGTACTAAAGGCACAGACCATTATTAGTAGATCTAAGGTAATCAACCCTGTGTATTGGAGTCGGAGACTGAGAAATGCTTACTGTGCCATCATGCTGGCTGGACAAAACAGAAATTGCCCACAGGTTTTCCCCAATGTCAAGAACCTAAGCAAGCTACTTTCAATCTCCTGTGAAAGTTATGGTGGAGGAGCTGGTGAGGGTTGGAAGCTATCCATTAAACATTTGTTAACAGAACAAAATAAAAGGGCCCAGGTTCACAAATTATCAGACAAAACATGAATGTATAAGTATTTAGTAAAATTCCAGGGAAGATACTGAAAATATGCTTTTAAGCATGGAAAGATATTTCACACAGAACAATGAAATGATGATTATTCTAAGAATATAATAAACAAGACAGGCTTAGTGTTCAGAAAGCTTACAATCCAGTTACGAAAACAGAAGAGTAAAGAGATAACCGCAACATAAGACAATAAATAAAGTTTAAGACAATATCTCTGAAAGCATTTAAGAACACAAAACCCAGTTTGGAGTAATCCAGAAAGGCTAACTGAGAGAGGTAATAAAAATTAAAGCTGCTTTTAATAATTAAAATTAACAGCAGCCAATATCAGTAACCAATTATATATATATAGATATATATAGATTACACTTTATTATATTTTAGTGAATGTAAAAATAAAGATTTAAATAAAACTTACCTCTTTCCCCAAACCATTTTTTTCTCCATTAGAAAATGATGTACATTATGTACATGTAAAATTTTTATTCCATTCACCAAAAATATTTAATGTTATAAGCACATTTTATGCCACATGAACCTGGATATGTGCTTTCAAAGAATTTTAATCAGGAAAAAGCTTTGTAAAGAGAATATTAATATGAAACATCTTAAGTGCTAAAGGGGTATATGAATGAATTGCTATGGGAGCAACAAGGGAAAAAAAAAGACGACTAAAAAATAATCTTAGCAGGGTTTACTCTCTTGGCCTTATTCATCCTTGAACTCCCAGGTCCCAACACAATGGCTGACACAAACAAATACATGATGGGCGGCTGAGTTAAATCTGTGGATATCTCAAAAGATAACGGGGTCAAGACCCAGCTGGGTCTTACAGGACTAAACAGGAGTTTATAGGTTATTGTAGAAGGTTCGCAAGCAGATTAAAACTCCAGGTGCAAAGGCATGTTGGGGAAAGACCTGAAAAATTTGGGTGAGTGGAAGAGTGAAATGTTCTAGGTGGAGCACATGGTAAAAGGTGAGGGTGGGGTGGATATGGGCAGAAGAAATAGGGAGATCAGAACTGAGGCTACATGAGATCATGTGGGATCGTGAAGGGCTATATATACTTTAAAGTTTTGTATTTTTATGCAAAGGTAATTGGAATGCCAAATCAGTTCTGTTTTATATTAAACAAGAATGTAACGGAAGGTTTTTTTTGTTGTTGTTCTTTTATTTAAGAAAAATAACTTTGGCAATGTGAAGGATAAGTCCATAATGCAAACACTACTGACAAGGAAACCTTTTGGCTATTGCATATTTAGTCCCAAGTCCATTCTGAGTCTCACTGTCATCTATGAAGCCTGATTGGTCCAGCTCTCACTGGTGGCCCATGTCCATGGGGCCATCTATAAGGAAAGGAGACTTCTCACCTCAGCTGCAAAGGACATTAAAAACAATCAATTTCTATAAAGAGTCTGTAGGACTACATCATCTTTTAACATGATGTTGTTAAAGCACCTACCAGGTGCCCCAGGAAAGATTTTTTTCTTTTTTAAATAAATAAATATTTGCGGAGGAAAGATTTAAACTTTTATGTAGTTATATTTCCTCTTCTCATGCCTCCACCCTCTTCACTTTTAACCCACAGTGTCACAAAAGAGAAATGGGCCCAAGGTGAAGACAGCCCACTGTGTTCGTACAAATCTCACTTGTGCCTCTAGTTCTCTACCCAGACCCCATTTGGCTTTCCTAAAGTCCAGTATGGCTTGCTCTCCCCATATTTCATTCTTTCCTTCCTTTTTATTTCTATCCACCTTCTTATTTTAATGATATACACACAGATCTACAAAATATATTTGTTAAAGGCAAAAAACAAAACAAAAAACCTTTAACAGTTTACTCAAGTTTGCAAGCCACCTTACTGAATTTCTTTTAACTAGCCATGTTCAGGTCAACCTGAGTGAAAAAGTGTTAGAAGATAAGAGTTAAGTTTTCATTTTACTTCAATATTTTATTGCTTGAACATTTATTACATACAAATATCTAATGCATATTCTTTCTTCAGATAGTTAAGATAAACTCCTTCTACTAAATATTCTTGCTTTAAAAAATGAGAATTTTGGGAAGCCGGGATGGCTCAGTGGGTTGAGCGCTCACTTTGCAGTGCCAGGGACCAAGGATCGAATCCCGACCCCGGACCGTGCAGACCCATATGCTGTTCAGGTCTCTCTCTGTATCTTTCTCTCTCTCTCTGTCTGTCAAAAACAATAAAAAGAAAAAAGAGAGAGAATTTAACCCTTTCCTTGAGCACTTAAAAAAATCACATATAATTAATCAGCTCAATTTTCATAGTGACACTGTGAAATCAGAATTGTTACTTTATAGAGTCAAAAAATTATTTGATACGCAGATATGGAAAATTCTACAAAAGCGTTTTTATTGAGACAGTACTCCTCCAAACTCTTCTCATCCTCTTATCCTGGCAAAAGAATCAGGAAATCACCCCAGCTGTTCTACTTATGCCTGTAAAAAGTAAACATACACCACTACAGAATGGAAACCATTACTACTCTGTAATAAAGCCTCAATAAGGTGAGAGCTATCACTGTTTTAAATTTTCAGAGCTACTAATACAACTGTACCACTATCCCTACCAGGATGAAACTCATTACCTCTTCCAAGTCACTGAAGGGGCCAACAGGGCCACCATAAGATATATTGTATTCCAGATGCTGAAGGATTCTATAGAGTCAGTCAGGCTGGTTTCCTCTTCCACCTGAATTACATCCTAATTTCCAAAATGCTACCTCAATTATTAGAGAGCACAATAGAGGAACCAGGGAGGGAGGAGGGTGAATTTGGGGGAAGAGAATGATTCAACTTAAGCATTTAGTGTACAAAGGAGGGTCAGACACACAGGTAGTGAGCAGGATTAGCCAGGTTAGACTTTTGGAAAATAGATCCTGAACAAAGGTGAAATTTTGTTTATTACTGGACTTTAGCAAAGGCACTAAGGTGAAATTTACAAGTAAAACTTTGATGACTTTAACCAGTATACTTTTAATCGAGAGGCACATCTTTAAAATTACCTGGTGCCTTGGTCTAATGATTCAAAGGTGTATAAGGTAAAATGAAATAATTTTTTAAATCATAGCGTATGTATACTTTAATAAAACTGAAGAATTCGCCAAAACAAAACTAAATTAGGTTCTTCCCCTGTCAAACAAAGACTAAGCCTTGCATTTCAATGACCCTAAACAAATAACTTTGCAGAAGATAGTTTAAAAATAGAATACTTAAAACTACCAGAGGAAACAATTCCGGAAGTTGACGAGTTATCTTCTTGAAACCGGCTTTACTGTTAATGATAAAACAATTTTTCCCCAAACCAAATTTCTCAAACGACAACAATAAAATGAAGTAGTGATAGGAATTTAACCCCTTTTTTATTTCCTTCCCATGCCCCGACAAATCATAAAAACCGTTAAGTCCTCGTTTGAAAATATAAGACACTGGACGGTGCCTAGGCACAAGGTATCTGCGGAGGAAGGCAGGATGGTGGAAAGGAACCGAGGGCCCAGGCCTGGCAGCACCTGGGCAGAAAGGGGCTTCCTGGGAAAAACGCAGACCCAGGCGCCCCAAACAGCCGCGCCAGGCATGCTGCTTTTGTCTGGGCCGGGATCGCCGCCCAGCCGGAGAGCCCGGGCCCCGGGCCCCTCGCCGGGCCTCGCGCGCACACCCTGCCCGGCGCCTTCTCCGGGTGCCCCGCTCCTGCTCCACCGCAGGGCTCGGAGGCTGCGCCCCCTCCGTATCCTCGGCCCGCCAGTCGCCCGCGCCCCTGCACCCCCCGCGCCCGTGCCCTTAGCTGCCGCCGCACCTGCATGCCCGGAGCCCCGGGGTCAACCCCGGTGTCCAGGACAGCGATGAGCACCCCCCGCCCGTCATACTCTGGGTAGCGACAGAGGAAGGAGGCGGCCCCGGTCTCTTTCTTGGGCAGAAGGCCGTGGAAGGGGAAGGGCTCCTCGGTGACGGAGGTGGCCATGGACACACGGTGGAGGACGAGGAAGAGGCAAACTGCCGGGTTGCGCGCGGACGAGCGGCGGGAGGACACCAGGGCGGCCGCGGGCCTGGGTGGGGGCGAGAGGCGGGGCCGGCCGCCCACCAATCCCGGCCCGCCAGGGTGAGGCGCCCAATCACGCGCTGCTTCGTAAGCTAACGGCGTCGCTCTCGGGAACCGTGAGGGAGTGTGGCCCGGGCCGCAGAGAAGGAGGCGGAGTCTGAGACATCTGGAGGGTTCGGTTCTCGAACCTGGGTGTTTAAGAATTTCTGGAGAGGGCCGGCCCGCAAGTAAAGGGCCCCTGCGTCCGCACCGAAACACTCTTCTAGGGACTGGGAAGGACATGGGCCAACAGCCTATAGTAGCGGAAACCCCTCTGGTAAGCGACGGTGTCCAAACGAGGTTGTGGACCAAACTTTATGCTGCAGAAGCCCCAGCCGACCTGAGGAAATGGAGCAGCTCACACACGCTAAGACACTAGTAGTCGTCTGATATCGGCAAAATGCCCGGACAGAGATTTTTGGAAGAGAGTTCTTTGATCCATTGGTGTAGGGTTTGTGTTCCCCAGCCTGTTTGGGTGTGCCCCTTTGATCAGGGCCAGGTTAGACTAGGATTGGGGATAGGTTCTAGTCTAGTCAACAGGAAGTAGGTTTGTTGGCCCTCATCTCTAGTAACCAGTAACTAGAGCCTGAAGTAGGCCCCTCCTAACCTCATTGCTTACCCTTGGCTTCTGGGATTTCTGAAAAACATTTTTTTTTCTCTTTAAATTAAAGTTCTTGGTTGCTCTTTAATGTTCTCTCCTCAGTTATCCATAATTTGCAGTTTCTCAGATTTACAGTGGCAGCCAGCAATTGCTCCATGTTACATTAGTAACCCTGTAATGATCTTTTTGTATGTATTCACGCCAGGATAATCTTAGTTGTTTTTTTGTGCCAAAGATTCCTTTGGCAACCTGGTGAGGCGTACAGACGCCTTTCCAGAGCACTGTTTCTAAACATACAGAATCAAATGCATGATTACAATGGAAATTATGTTGAAATACAGTTATCAAAAATATTAAAACTTTGTTATACAACAATTTTATATGTCATATGTGTGTTTCTTTGCATTAAATAATAGGAGCTAGCGCCAAATCTAATAAATTCTCAGAACTTCAAAGTAGTGAAAAACACAAAATGATACTATTTTGAAATATCTGCAATAACTGCTGTAGTAAGAAATTGATTTTTATTGGTGACAGTAAAAAAAACAGTAACTGCTAATACCACTCTGGTTATTGCTTACATTCCTAATTGAAGAAAACTAAGAGGTTAGTAAAAATACAGATTTTTTTTTTTTCTACGTAAGGTTTGAACCCCTTGGATTATGGATCCCAGGTTAAGAATGCCTAGTGTAAAGGGAAGCCCTCTATACTGGTTTCTAAGCCACAGGATTTAGGAGGTCCTCCATGAAATCTCAAGATTTACTGTAATGGCTGTGCACTGGTTTTAGTTGATTACTTGACCATTTATTCATTCCATGAATCTATTAGAAGCATGTTCTCTAGCAGAGAGGAGAAGGGAAATACAGTAATGTTTTCCTTCCTATTCCCAACTGTTTTTTTGATACCTCTAGAAAAGAACTTCAAACTAACAGGAAAGAAAAGAGAAATACAAACTTTCAGAAGATACTCAAATAGAACTCATAGTGACAAAATGGAAAATCTCTTTTAATATGAGCCATAGTCCAATTACTTCACTTTACAGATGAGGAAACAAAGCTAGACAGGTTAATTGACTGCCAAGCCTTACAAAAAAGGAGTTAGTGAAAAAGCTGGACTTCTGTTCTCCAAGCCTGTCCCCAATATTTTGTACCACACCAGTTGTGCCACCTTGCCAGAGTACCACCAATGAATGGATGAGGAATGAAATGTTCATTATGAAACCAAAGTGGCAGGCCTTTTATTACACTCCTATGAGTGTGCTCTTCAAAGGCATGTTTTTGCTTCTGATTCCCATAAAAATATTTTAGACAAGTTATATACCCTCTTGTACAGTTTTGGGATAACATTTAAATTTTGTCATCGTAAGTTTAAGAAATTATCAAATTGTAATCTCTGGCATATTAGAAATGTTGGCATTCTTTAATAAAACTTCTACATCACTCATTTAAATATATACAAGTGAATGTTACTCTCTGACACCAACCATTGTCGATTTATAAAATATCTGAACATACTCTGTTTAAAAACATTTTATGTCACTATTTTTCTTCTTGAAATTTTATTTCTACACAAAATTTTATCTTAATCTAATGTAAATATATAATGGAATGTCTCATTGATCATTTATTTTCTGCAACAAAAATGTGTATTAATGTTTAATTTTGAATTTTTTCCTGGGATCAAAGTGTTTTTATTATTATTTTGGATTAGGTTATCTTTCAGTTATTAAAAAAATGGATCAAAACAACATGAATAAGTCTTAAGCTCTGATTTAAAATCATAGAACTGGGATGCTGGGATGGCTCAGCAGGTTGAGCGCTCACTTTGCAGCCCCAGGGTCTGAGGCTCAAATCCTTCCCCGGTCCATGTGGACCCATATGCTGAACTGGGGTGTACCCCTCAATTCAGTTCTTGCCGGGGCCCATGTGGGAGGCCTCGGCCCGGTTCCTGCCCTGCGCAGACCCACACCCACCTGTGGAATGAAACTATATTGAAAACGGATGACGTGCAACTATGGAGACTGCTCTGGGACCTCCCCCTTCTCTCTGTCTCTCTCTGTCTCTGTCAAATAATAAACAATAAAAATAAATCTTCAATCATCTGTCCGGCTTTAAAAAAATAAAATAATAAGATCACAGAACAAAATGAAAAATTTTACTGAAAATGCAGCTCTTATAAAGGTGCAGGAGATGCATGCAATTGGACTTTGATTAAAGTTCATATTACTGACAGTATTTCAAATTGTCTTTTTATTTGATGCCAAAGAAGCTATTTCACTGCTGCTGGTGGTGCACAATGGTAAGATGCCTCTTTTCTAAGAAGTGGGGAGTTCCAACTGTGAAATAGGTGCAAAGAAGAGTAGGTATGTCCTTTCATTACAGGCATGTCATCAAACAGATACTTCTATTTTTTTATTTTATTTATTTTTATTTTTTGAACTGAATTGGGGGCCTCACCGAGTTCAGGAAGCACACCCCAGTTCAGCATGTGGGTCCACCTAGGCCGGAGCCAGGATTCGATAAAACAGATACTTTTAGAGGAGAATAGATATGACATGCAAGCATCTGGAAATTGTGTTTAAATTATCTGTGACATTTACCACAGTTTGAGACCAGTATTTTATATATGAGATGGATTGACTCTATAAATGAAACCATAGGCATGAGCCTACAGGAGCTGAGCAGGGTTGGTGAGGACAGGACATTGGTGGTCATCACTCATTCATAGGGTCACCAGGAATCAAGCTGGCTCAAAACGCATTTTATATTACCCCTGAAATCACTTTATATATGAAATCCTCTACTGGTCTTGAAGCCCCAGTATCTCCACATTATGTTTACCCTCTTAGTCCTTTGATTTAATGACATGCTCAGGTAAGGGAAATCTTTCAATGCTAAGTCAATTTGTGTAACTTGACAAACAGCTTGACTGTTCATTGGATATTGGAAGGAAACAAGTAGAGGATACTTGGAATAATCAATGAAGACATACATACGATAAAGGCTTAGGAATGAGGAGGAAGGGGGCGGGCAGGACATAACCGGGCCAGTCATCCTATCTGGGGTAAAGTAATAGACTGGACGCTGGAAAACCTCCCACATACCGGTAGCATTGTTCCAAACGAGGTACTGAGCAGGGTGCTCTTGATGCCTCCCCCCCTTACCCATCACCTGTGAGGGCTGAGGCTGCAAGCCGATGCAGAAGTATGGTGAAAGGCAATAGCTTCACATGAGTCACCTTCTTTGTAACTATTGCGGCACCTTATCATTTAGAGAATATATTTTTAATCAAATTTTCAAAACCGTGTTTGTAGATTCTGAAATCATCCAATGTGTCCCAGCAGCTGGGCTGTGAAATGCTGCGCAGCATTTGCAGCAAGGCCACGCCTCCCGTGGGCGGTTTCCAGGCAAAGATCAGAGAAATGAGAACCCTAAGGCGGGTCCGTTCTTCGGAGTTGGGGAACTTCTTTGACAGCCGATTCAGGCTGGAGGACTCCCCACCGGCTGTGGCAAGCCTTCCCTAGACTGCGTGGTAGGCTAGGACGCTTCCACCCGATCTTGGATTCTCTCTTCTCAGGGTCAGATTTACAGCGCGGCTTGATGGCTCACTCAGCCTTTTATGGACCCTTGACTAATTTTCCTTGCACAGCTATTTCCCCCAATAGAATCCTTGCTCGTTTGAACAGTTCTTGGCATCTGTTTCTCAAGGAACCCACGGTAACATAGCTCGCACCAGAAATTCAGATGCTTAAAGCGTCTCTACTGCTGTCCCCTGAAGGCAAAAGCCGTCATCACCATTTCTACGAAATATGCCTGCTTTCTAGCCATTTTTCTCCAGTATAGAGCCAGATTGGGCACCGTGTTTGGTAAATATTATATGTTACACGCCCGACCATAGCTGTAAAAAGAGGCTGGAAGAGTAAGTCCTGGCTTTCTGAATGGACAGGCAGGACTGATAATGTGGAAAATTCTATAAACATCGGAAGGCTTTTCAAAAGATGCCATTTAATTAAAAAGATGTGTTAATCACGACAAATATTCACTATATATAAGACTCCCAACTAGCCTTAAGAATTCTATAACTCTAATTACTTAAGTAACACTTGATATTTGCTCATTTTTCATTCTTTCTACCTACAAAATAAAGTAAGCTTTATAACACCAAGTTCCAGGTACTCGAACCTTCAGTAATAAAATAATAAACTAGGCAATTTGGACCAAGACTTGCTGAGAATAATGAGAAAAACTGAACAATGTATGGCAAATATCTGCTTGTAGTCATTAGAGAGTTAACAGCGTGAGGAAGAATTTCTGGAACAGATATAAACTCAGACCTGAGTCTTATACTGGGGCAGCTTCTGCCAGTTCTTACAGATGTAGTAGAGAGGATTTTTTTTTTTTTTTAATAGACCTTCCTGGCTATAAGCACAAAAGTTGAGTCCAGAGCCTGTGAAGAGATGGGTTAGCCATGGTAAACTTCTTGTGTTTTGGGTTGAGACTGAAAGTACTGCAGCCGGGAAGTAGGGATGCGTTGAAATAGACCTACTAGACCTGCCGTTTCAGCTACAGCCTCAATATAAGTAATATCAATTCCTGAACTTTGACTAAGGCAAAGATTCTTAGTTTTGGCTGTCTATTGGAATCACCTCGAGAATTAAAAAAATATTGCTATCTGGAATAAGAGATTTCCAGGACCCCAGAGACTCTTATCCTTGAGCACTGGGATGCTTTATATTTCTCCTGATAATACTAATTGGCAGTCAAGGTTGAAACTTACTCTGATAGAGGTGCCTAGCACAAACAAAATACTTTAAAATACCCATTCTTATTATGTTTAAGAAGATACGATAGAGAATTTTGGCAGAGAATAACTCATTTAAAAAAAAGGGGGGAAGCTGGGATGGCTCAGTGGGTTAGGCACTCACTTAGCAGCCCTGGGGACCGAGGATCGAATCCCAGCCCTGGCCCATGCGGACCCATATGCTGAACTGGGGGGCGCCCCCAGTTCGGTTCTCACCGGAGTGAGACCCCGGCCCATTTCCTGCCCTGTGCAGCCCCGCCCACCTGTGGAATGAAACTATGTGGAAAACCAATGATGTGCAACTATGGAGACTATTCGGGGCCCTCCCCCTTCTTTCTGTCTCTGTATCTCTCTCTCTCTCTCTCTCTCTCTCTCTCTCTCTCTCTCTCTCTCTCTCTCTCGCTCTCTCTCTGTCAAAAAACAATAAAAATAAATCTAAAAAAAAAAAAAGATATAGCCGATTTGGGAAATAACCAAATAGAAATTCTAGAACTGAGAAATACAATAACAAAACAAAATTAAGAATGTAATGGATGAGTTTAATAGGTATCGTAATTTGTTATAGCTGAAGGGAGAATTGCTGCACTGGCAGATAGGCTGGAAGAAAACATTAGAAAATACCTACAGAGCTCAAAGAAATAAAAATGCAGAGGAGAGGAAAAGCATCACCAAGGTAATAGAAGTTCCAGTAAGCTTTTAGAAAACGAGAAAGCAAATGAATAGGAGAAATATTTGAAGAATTAATTTATGAGTACTTCTCAAAACTGATAAAAGGCATCAAGTTATATGTTTAAGAAGTCCTGTGACCCCTAAATATAGGATAAATAAGAAGACATCTACATCAAGCACATAATAGAAAAGAGAAGACAAAAAGTAACTTGAGAAAAAAGATCAATTACTTTCAAAGAAGCAGCAATTGACTAACATCTGAATTCTCCATAGCAGCTGTCCCCAACCTATTTGACACCAGGGACCAATTTCATAAAAGACAATTTTTCCAGTAAGTGAGGGGGCAGGGGATGCACACATGCAATTCACAATAGTGTTCCCGCTCCTATGAGAATCTAATGCCACCCCTGATCTGACAGGAGGCAGAGCTCATAGGGAGCAATGGGGAGTGGCTGTAAATACAGATGAAGCTTCCCTCTGCTCCCCTCCTGCTGCGCAGCCCAGTTCCTAAGAAGCCATGGCCCGGTACCAGTCCATGGCCTGGGGGTCGGGGACCCCTATTCTACAGGAACAAAGAAAACCAGAAGGAGAGATGATAGTTTACCATTGCTGAAAGAAAATAATTGCCAACCCAGCATTCTGTAGTTCAGGAAAGCATCCTTCTTGAATGAAGATGTTTAAATACATTTATAGAGACCTCCAAACTGAGAGAATGTGTCACCAGTAGAAAGTAAAAAGAAATACCAACAGATATTCCTCAAGTAGAAGAAAAATGATCCAAGTACAATGTTGGAAAATCTAGAAAGAATGAAGAACAAAGAAAATATAAATATGTGGGTAAATCTAAATTAATGTTGACTTAGGAAACATAATATGAATGTTCTGTGAGCTTTAGAATACATTAAGAATTAAAATAATCAAGTTTGCACAACATTTGGTTATTACCAATTGCATGGTATCTCCAGCTCTATTTCTTTGGTGTTTTTTTTTTTAAGATTTATTTTTATTGTTTTTGACAGAGACAGAGAGACAGAGACAGAGAGAGAGAGAAGGGGGAGGGCCCAGAACAGTCTTCATTGTTGCACATCATTGGTTTTTCCACATAGTTTCATTCCACAGGTGGGTGCAGGGCTGCACAGGGCAGGAACTGGGCTGGGGTTTGACCCCGGTGAGAACTGAACTGGGGGCATTCCCCAGTTCAGCATATGGGTCCACACTGGTTGGGGCTGGGATTCAATCCTTGGTCCCCAGGGCTGCAAAGTGAGCGCTTAACTCACTGAGTCATCCCAGCTTCCCTTCTTTGGTGTTTTAAGTGAAAAAAAATAATAGAAAAACAGAGTAGTGTTATACTTTCTAGTACTATAGGTAAATAGGAATGCCAACAAACATTTCTACTTGAAGAGTATAAAATTCTCTAGACTTCTTTGAATTGTGTATCCTTCCAAAAATATTGTGTGCATAAAAAGAATATGTATTTATTCATATGTGCACATACACTGAACTGCTGCTGTGTGTGTGTGTGTGTGTGTGTGTGTGTGTGTATTCTCATTTTCTACATAAGTGATAATATACTGCACTGTCTGGCAACTTTGTTTCGGTTGTTTTCTTTTGTTTTGTTTTTACTTTACAATATTTCCTGATGAGTACAAGAACATAGAATTGTTCCTTTTCTTTTTAATAGCTGCATACTATTTATTTGTTTGGGCATGTCATCGTTTACTTAACTGTATGAATTTATTTTTAACTCTTTTCTTTGTGAAGTTAGAAATGGATACTTCCTTCCAAGTAGAGTTGTTTCCAAAATATAAACCTTTCAGGCTGTAAAACGCTTCATTCACTTTAGTCCTGACAAAATCAGAATTCCATATATAGTCTCTATCAATCTCATGTCATGTCCGTCCTTGGAGGAATTCAGCTCACAGTCTCTGTTAAGTGGGCAGGAAGGATATAACCCACACACTTTATGGCCATAGGTCATTGGCTCAGAAGTGAACTCCTGTGCTGAGGCAGATGAAAGAGGCAGAGAGGTATGCTGTTTGAAGTGGAGTGTTGGAGCATGATTCTTGGGAGCTAGATTCCCAGGGCTTGCTGCTGGGGCGCTGAAAGCCCCCTTTAATTCAGACGTACTCTACAGCTCTATTCTCAGAAGAGCCCAGGTCCACTGAGCGTTTGGATTGATTTGTGATTCCCCCATATCCTTATATCCAACACTCTTACTTAATAGTTCTTGGAATTTTCTTTCTTAATCAAAAGAATTGTAACTAGAACAAAGCATGTGGTACTTCTTTTGTTTCACCCCCAATTGTTGGTATGTTAGTTAGCAAAAACATACACCCACTGAATTCTGTGACAGTAAATCATGCTTATGTTGACAGACATGAATTATATGTTGCAATGCAGCAATGGTTCAGGGGTAGGTAGTTCCTGCCTGCTCTTGCTTCATCGCAATAGTCATGGGTCTCTTGAAAGGCGTAGGCCTGGGTCAGCCTATGACTGTTGTTGTTTGCAGGACCTGCATGGCATTTCATACGTCCCATTCATCTGCCCAAACTTGGAGTGCTGGAAAAACATGTTAGGTTTAGGATTCCAATTAAAGGCTAATGCTAATGAGGATCCTGAATATCCCAACTTGAATAAGAAAAGCAGAGAATATGCTAATAAGAGCACTTGGAAGTCAAGAGATTTTGTTTTCTAGGACTAATTCTGCCACTAATTAGCTTCATGACCTTTAACAAGACCTCAGTGTCCTCAGCTATAAACCTTAGGGTTTTATCAGAGTTAAATGGGAAAAAGTACCTTCCACAGGGGCAATAGATAATTGTTACTAGTACAATATGGCTGTGGGTAGTAGACTCAATGAACTTACCGGTAGGCTGGTTATATTATTTGGCAGTGAACTACCATTAACATTTTGATAGTGGGCTACCTAAAGTTAGTAATTAAAGTAACCAAACTGATTTTTTTTTTTTTAAAGAACTACTTTTCAAGAACTTGGTTTTAGAAATCAAAGTAGACATAAAGAGAACATATAAGCCTGTTTCTTTGAGGTTTACTCCATAATTTGTAAAACATAACATGGACAGAAAGCTTAACCAACCTCATAGAAATATTCTTTTTTTCTTTAATAAGATAATGACCAATGGAAGGCAGATTATAAAAATAACTGTGTTTGCGCATGTGCACATGCACATATACTGAGATGGTAGCATTTGAGGAGACAAGCAGAATTCTCTGAAGTCTTCTGACGCTGATTTTAAGTATTAGAAAAAACAAAAGTCCATGATTCAGAAAGCTTTTTTGGGTGTTCTGGAGTGGGTTTGGGAATATGGAAGGTATGGAGGAGAAGGCAGAGAGGAAAGAGAAGAGACTTCATTAGAATAAAGTCTTTGTTTATTAATTAAGTGAGCATTTAAAAGCATATTTGTCAACTTAAAACGAAGTTTAACAAAAGTTACTTTATGTGCATATATATACTTACACACACACACACACACACACACACACACACACATTGAGAATCAGAAGCAGTTCACTTAAATACTTCCTCAACTGGTACATCCAAACTAGCTCAGTAATCGGAGACACTCAGCACTCTTGTTAAACATACAAATTACCTGGGGCTGTACATTGAGACCCACTGAATCAGAATCTTAAGGGGAGGTCCATGAGAATCTGTATTTTTCGGAGTTCCTGGTGATTGTTTTCATCAGGAACTTTGGAAAACTGCTCAATTGTACTGATTTGCTATACTCCATTCTAAGATAGTTCTACAGTGCAGAGAATTAAAATTAAAAAGTTTAAGATTTTTTATCTTACTGTGCAGAATACCTGTTACCAATACATTGCCTCACAGGTTTAAATCCACCCTTCTCTGCCCTACTTTGTGATACTGGAGCTGGACCCAGTAAATATGTCCCCCTTACCAGCTGGAACAATGTTAAGCTTTGCCGGTTTTCTATAGTAGTCTCCAATTTAACTTTTCTGATTCTCTTAAGAATGCACTGGGATTAGGCTGTCTTTCCACCTTTCAAACTGTTCAAGGACCTTCACACTGGTAAAGTGGAAAGCTGATTCTCATCTTTTTACTTGACCATAATCTGCAGTATTTGATACAGATGAATGCTGCTTCCTCCTTGATAGACTTTGTTGATTTTCAAATCAAAACCTTTGTTTACTTTCTCCTCCTCTTCCAGTTTCACGGTTTCAGTTTTTTTCTGGGTTCTCCTTCTCTCCTGCTCTCCAAACTGGAGTATGTATTGTGACTTGGGTTGGTCTTGGACTTCTCTTTTCTAATTTTTATTTTTTATTTTTATATATTTTATTTATTTTTGACAGAGAGAGAGAGAGAGAGAGAGAGAGAGAGAGAGAGATACAGAGACAGAGAGAGAACTGAACTGGGGGAGCTCCCAGTTCAGCATATGGTTCCAGGGATTCGATCCCTGGTCCTGGGTGCTGCAAAGTGAGCGCTTAACCCACTGAGCCATCCCAACTTTCCCTGGACCTCTCTTTTCTATCTACACTTACTTCCTTTATGATGAGGTCTTGGGGCATGGCTTTCAGTATTCTCTACCTCCTAAAAATCCCCAAATTTGAAACTCCAGCTTGGCTCTGTCTCCTAAATTCCATTTGCCTGTTTGATATCTAATATCTGATACCTAGTTGGTTATCTACTAGGAATATCAAACTTTACATGCTCCAAAACCTAATTCATGATCTTCCTTATAAACCTGTTCTTCTTCTAGTAATCTTCTCAGTTACAGGAAATTTCATGTCTCAATTGCTTAAGCTAAAAATCTTGGAATTGTCCTGTCTCCTCGCTCATTTATCATGTATCTAGTTCATTAGCAAAGGCTGTAGTTCTACTTTCAAAATACACCCAGAATTAATTGCTTCTCCTTACCTTCACTTCTAACTCTTATCCAAGCCAATAGGATATTTTGTGTGGATTACACAGCCTCCTCTATCATGATAGTCTAACAGATCAGTTTTGTTGTCATCAAAATGACCTCTGTCTCAGACTATTTGGGTTGCTATAACAAAACACCCAGATACCTTAGACCAGGGGTGTCAAACTGGCAAATTTTTTGTGGCCCACGATGCTGTGAAATAAAATGAAAATAGAAAAAATTGTTATGAAGAAAATAGCGCTTAGGGGAGATCGAGGCAATACCGTACACACAATTCCCTCGTTAACCCTTTAACTACTGAAGACGAGTATACACGTGGCCCAGTGCCTTTCCTGGGGGGCCTGTGGGCATGTATAAATGCGCTGACTCAGTTCTAATGACGTTTGTAAATGTGATGTGGCCCACGTGAATCTTGCCTGTTGCACCAAATGCCCTGTGTTTTAATTGAGTTTGACACCCCTGCCCTAGACTTAATGGCAAAGGAATGGCTTTTGTGATGGCAATTATTTCAAAGTCCGAGGAGTGGTATCATACTTATCTGATGCTTATAGCTCATAGAGAAGAGAATGTGTCACTACCACCAGTGCTACTCTCCTCTAACAGGGCAGCCAACTGGCCACAGAAAATGTTTTACTCTAAGATACTTTATATAATGCAGAGTATTTGGTATGCGGTAAGCGCTCAGGACATAGCAGTTATTACTAACAACAAAGTTGGGATTGAAACCTCGACTCTTAGTTTTCTCTGTTATCACTCCATTGTGGGAAATCCTAAACATCTCATTTAACGCTGTGCAGTGTCAGACCTTTCAACAACTATTATACAATATCCATCATCCCATCAAAAATTAAGCATGAACTGCACAAATTCCTCCCAAATTTGGTTATTTGGGGGTAGATGTCCAAGTGAAAAACTTATAAGATATACTTTTTGTTGTTCTATTCCTTAATAAAATATATTTTATTCAATTTTCAATAGACTTGTTAAGCATAAAAATTATAGTCTCACAGTAAAATATTTATGGAATAACAATATTTCTTAAGCAAATAATTAAGAATACATTTTTGTGGTACAAACTTTTAGTTACAAAATAAATTAACAAATGAAGATTTAATGTATAGCCTGGTGACTATAGCTATTACATATTTGAAAGTAGTTAAGAAAGTAGATATTAAAAATTCTAACCATAAGGAAAAATATCTTGTATCCATGTATGTTGACATGTTAACTAGACTTATTGTGGTGATCATTTTGCAACATATACAAATATTGAATCAATATGTCATAAACCTAAAACTAATACTATAATGTTATTTTTCTATTATACTTCAAAAAAAGAGTAGATCTTTGTATTTCCTCTTTGACTGGTATCCCACCACTTTATGAATCATATTGAATGTATCCAATACCTTAAATTCTTCTTTCCCAGCTTTATTGAGGTATAATTGGTATACAAAAAACTACATATAATTAATATATACAACTTGACAGGTTTTGACATATGTATATATTTATGTTATCATCACCACAATCCTGGCAATAAGCATACTTGTTAGTTTCAGAAGTTGTCTGGTGTCCTTTCTGTGTGGGGGTGGGGGTGTGAACACTAACATGAGATCTACCCTCTTACAAAATTTATAAGTACAAAATATCATTTTTATTTTTTAAAGATTTATTATATTGATTTTTGACAGAGAGAAACAGAGACAGAGAGAGAGAGAGAGAAGGGGGAGGGCCCAGAGCAGTCTCCATAGTTGACAGCATTAGTTTTCCATATAGTTTCACTCCACAGGTGGGCACAGGGCTGCACAGGGCAGGAACCGGGCCAGGAGCCTCCCACATAGGTCCTGGCAAGAACTGAACTGGGGGCACACCCCAGTTCAGCATATGGGTCTGCATGGGCCAGGGCCGGGATTCGATCCTTGGTGGGATTCGATCCTTGGTCCCCGGGGCTTCAAAGTGAGCGCTTACTCTGCTGAGCCATCCCAGCTTTCCCAATATCTTATGTTTAACTACAGGTATTATGTTGTACAATAGCTCTCTGGAACTTACTCATCTTGTATAATTGTTAACTTTATACCTGTTGAACAACTCCTCATGTTTTCTTCCTCCCATCCTTTGGTAACCACCATTTTGTTGTCTACTTCTACACCTATTTTGGATTCCTTATATGTGAAGATTCATACAGTATTTGTCTTTATGTGGTTGATTTATTTCTCTGAACATATCTTCCAGATTCATCTGTGTTGTAAAAGATATAGAGTTTTCACATTTTTTAAGGTTGGATAATATTCTATTGTACTTATATACTAAATTTTCTTTATCCATGCATTGATGGACATTTGGTTATTTCTATATCTTGGATATTGCAAATAATGCTGTAATGAACATGGCAGTACAGATATCTTTTAGAGATCCTGATTTCAATTCTTATAGGTGGATACCCAGAAGAAGGACTGCTGGAACATATGGTAGTTCTATTTTTAATTTTTTAAATGACCCCTTCCCCATACTGTTTTTTATAGCAACTGCACTATTTAACATTCCCACGAAGAATGTACAAGAGTTCCTATTTCTCTATTCCTTGCAAACACTTACTATTATTTTTTTAAATAATAGCCATCCTAACAGGTGTGAGGTGAGACCTCATTTGTAATTTTGATTATGATTAAAGCATCCAATTCCATTGCTCTGAAAAATTCCATTGTTCTCTGAGAACAATGACCAAAATTAGACTTCTGTATATTAGTTCATATGTGAGCGTTTCACTTAACATTATTCACATTTTCAGTGTTTAAAAACTTACAGATAGACCTGATATGTACATAGTGCAATAGATATATCAAAACATTTTGAACCATTCCCAATTTTTGAACATGTAAATTGTTCCTATGGTATTGCTTTTATAAGAAGTGTTATAAGAAACATCCTTACAAAACCAAAATTTTAACGGCATCTCTGATTATTTTCTTCGAAAAATTTCCAGGACTTTGGAATTTCTCAAAGTGCACGAACATTTTTAAGGTTCTTATTTTAGTCAAAATGCATAAAAAAAAAAAGTCAAATTTAAATACTGAAAACCTGAACTGGTGAAGAATACGTAATCATGAAATGGCAAGAAAGAAATATGTAAGCAAACAGATTCTAATTAGGTGTCTTTCCCCAAAGAACTTTGATGGCAAACTTTGTGAGAGAAGTTCAAGGCAATTGGATTAAGGACACTTTTAAGATACTAGAATGTAACTCAGCAGATCGAGTGGCGCACTTGGTAGAAAACAACCAGAGATGGTTGTCACTCAGGCATCTGAAAGGAGGATTTTCTCAGCAGTGGCCCATGCTAAATATTAATTGACCAAGATGCTTAGAACGGTTTCTCACAGAGGGTAAGTGATAGAAAAGTGTTTCCTGTTTTGCTGAAATGTTTGTAATATGAACAGCGGAACACTGGCTACAGTGGAGAATAAACTTCTCATCTGCGTGTTGCAGGAAAGCAGGCTAGTGTGGTCCCAAACTTAAAATGTGTGCTCAGTTTTACAATTGTAATTCCATTATAATTATCCTTAACAGGAGTAAAACTTTCTCAAAATTTTTATTTATATAAACTTTGACTCAACATTTGTGTGTTGTGTGTGTGAGTAAATCCTAGAAAAGGTATGTTTTTGAAGTGATTCGTTTAGGATTTCATCTCAGCATTGGTTTTGCAATAGTGCCATCTTCTGGCTGTAGCTTGTCCTTACAAGCCGGCATCTTGTCCAGGCTCCTCCCACTCTGCTTGGTAAGTTGTGATTTTGTTCCAGGGGATACTTTAGTGAGGTGTGGTAAGTCAAGCCCAGCAAACTAGTCCCTAAAGATGCTAGCCAGAAGGGACTAGAGGATGAAAAAGCACACATAATATAGGAAACATAAAGAAAAGAGAACTAAGAGGTTACATCAAACGTGTGAACAAACCAATGACGTGTTTAAAATTAAAACGCTTTTTTGGCTTCTTTGTTTCTGATTCACCAATTCTCCTTTAGAAAGATACAGTGGAACTGACTAAGTTGTGGAAGAGGTCAAATGAAATGACTGTCCAAAAGACTCTCTCTCAACACCTGGGTGTAAGTAAGTCAGGGACCACCCAAATTGGGTCCAGTGGGCCACTAGACACATGCCTGCTTAGCTTTTATATGAGCATTTGAATGTTGCAAATTAAAATTTGAGTTAATCTACAGCTATACTGCTTAAGCCTCAGGCCCCTCACCTCTTTCTCTTGCACGTATGAAGTTAAAATTTGAGACAACTGCCTTAGTAATACCCAAATTTTAATAAAAGTTCCTCCTACTTTTATTTTGGTAAAAATAATGCATTATAGCAATTTGTATTTACTGCAACTATTTAGATTTAATAGTAAAGGTTACTTACTGCTAAAATTTAGGATATGTACAATTCCTCACCTCCATCATTCATTTTCTCACTCAGAGAAGCTTACAAGACATGAGTCTCTATGTTTATAGGAAAACTCTTGAGTTCTCTCCTATGTGTAAAGCTCAAGGATGTTATTACTACAATGTTTCTTGGCTCCAGTCTCAGGATAAAGATAGGAAGTTTCTCACTTCTTGAACTGCTCCTGGTTTACACAAACAATAGTGGCACTTCATTGGTTGTGACAATTTACTTGAGACAAGCCTCACAAATGATCAAGACAACTTAAATTGAGACTTTCAGGTTGAATATTTCCCATCTAAATGTCACCACTGCAATCACAGTAAGTGCACTGTTTATTCTCATTTACTCAACCTTTCAAAATATACATAAAGCAAACCTTCCTATAGGCAAGGCCACTAACAGCTTATTAAATTAATATATAGATACATGAAATCCTTTGTCGTACTGTGATACTTTAAAGCAAAACAAAACAAAACCAAAAAACCAACAACAACAAAAAACCATATACTAATTCTCAATCTTGGAATATAATACAAGGGTATTTTCCCAGATAAAAATGAGCACCTAAAAAATTAACTTGCTCTTTTTAAATATGTTTTCTAAAGTTGTCAAACTTTTCAACAGAAAATACAGCAGACTAGAAGGATCTGCTGATATCACTTGAGGCACACAAACCAAAATTAAGTCCTAAATTAAAATATGAGTATGTGAATATGTATTAAGAAATGTATAGAATTTTTTTTTTTTTATTCTTTCTCTGAAACTGATGACAAGCAAAACTCTTAAACCACACATAACATATTTATATATTCACTAGTAAAGACTGTTCATGTTCTCTGGATATCATTCACCAAAACTAAAAGTAGATTTGACAGGCCAGATCTGGTGGCTAATAAATACAGATTTTCCTCAAAGAACAAAAGACCTGAGCAAAGTTTCAGTCAAGGAAGAACCTACAGCTGTCACCGGCTTACCTGCTATATTTGGACTCATGAGATCATCACTCAGCTGCATTATTTATCTCCTACACAAAAGTATTTTAAGGACTGTGGGAGTTTTTTTCCAGCCAAGGTTAATCAATCTTTATTAATCTCAATCTATAGCTTCCCAGATGCTCAAGTTAACAAAAAAATTTTATATATACAAAACAAGTTCCTTGATTATAGTTAATAATACTGCATTATATACTTGAAAGTTGTTTTTTCAAAAAGTAGATTTTAAATGTTCTCACCACAAAAAGAAATAGTAATTATGTGACACGATGTAGGTGTTAGTTAACATCAAGGTGGTAATTATTTTGCATTCTATGTACATGTTGTACATCTTAAATTTATATAATGCTATATACAGATTTTATAACAAACTTACACTATGTTATATGTTAATAAACAATTTTCAGTGACATGAATTCTCATGGCTACTAAAAATGAATAATAGAGACCTGCCATGTATTGCAAGAAGTCTTTGATATAACAGACTCTAGGTTTTCTGAGCAAAGTGCCTTGTGCATAACAGGTACTTCATATTCATGATTAATGGTTTCTAGGGCTTGCATTATGGATGCCATCTTTGCAGCCCACCATTCTCGGTGGAGAAATGGAAATTCTGAGAAAGCCAGCCAGCCCTGTATTTCCAAGTACGAATATACATAAGGAAATTGTCGAATATCCTATTTATCCTACCAGACTGCAGTTTCCTGATTGTTTATGCTGAATTCTTTGGAGCATGCATATGTGATGACTGCTCAGACAATTCCTTGTGACACCCCCTCAAATACGCAAAGGCATCTGTTTGGTCTCTGTTGGGAAAGCATGCTAAAAATGTCTTCACTTTGGTGTTAAATAAGCTTATTGGAACAGTGTACATTCCATACTACACATTTCTTACTTTTCTTTTTTGGTAAAGTATTTCACATTTATAATCTGTTTCTGGAGGAACCAGGGAGTTTACATATTGCATTTAAGGTGAGGACATGGTTTTGCAGCTAAAAATTATAATTGTTTTAATTATAATGTCAAGTGATCAGAGAGGAGAGTTTCTTAACTAAACATTTGACAAAATTTACTTCTGAGATTAAAAATCATAAGGACACATGGGTATATCAGTCTAGCATAAGAACATTTCCCACCCTAAGCTAAAAATATGCCATCTAACAAAGTTTACCTCAACAAGAGGAATTTCATAGTTGGTTTTTTAAAAGTAAGCTAAAGGTTTTCGTCTAAGCAATGGCGAATGATTCAAGCACTTCATGTTGTCATAAACTGACTAGATCATTTAGTTAGACTACCGTATTTTCCGGCGTATAAGACGACCGGGCGTATAAGACGACCCCCTAATTTTACAGTTAAAACATAGGTTTAGGCCTATATTCGCTGTATAAGACTATAGCCTCGGAAGTGGGGGGTAGTCTTATACAGCGAATATAGGCCTAAACCTATGTTTTAACTGTAAAATTAGGGGGTCGTCTTATACGCCGGAAAATACGGGTATGTAACACTACTATGGTAAGGGAACATTAACTGGTGACTTCAATGTGTGAGAGATAAGAATTTACTTGTAATTGGTGTCTGTCATAGTAATGCTGGAGTTTAGAGATGGATAAGAGCTATCCTATGTGACAGAAGGAATGCACATGGGTTAGTAACTGTGACATCATAGGTGTAAATGGTGGCTAAAACCACAATGTTGGAATAACGGATATCTTGATAGTAGAATCTCTCTCTACAAGATAACACTAGCAGTCCTCTATTGTTTTGTTTTGTTTTTATTGTTAAATTTATTCTCTATTGTTTTTTAATTGTTAAATTGATTGGGGTGACATTGGGTGGTAAAAATTACATAATTTCTAGGTGTACAATTCTGCATTATGTTGTCTGTGTGTTGCATTGTATGTTCACCACCCAGAGTCAGTTCTCTTTCCATCCCCATATATTTGAGTCCCCCTCCCTCCTCTGTTACCTCCTATCCCCCAACCCTCAGGTAACCACTAAACTATTGACTGTGTCCATGAGTTTGTGTTTCTTTATTACTTTCAGTTTTATATTCCACATATGAGTGAAATCATATGGTTCTTGGGTTTTGTGTGTATATGTGTGCATGCCTGGCTTATTTCTCTTAGCATGATGATCTCAAGGTACATCATGGTGTTGCAAATGACTGTATTTCATCTTTTCTTATTGCTGAGTGATAGTTCAATTGTGTAAATGTACCACAACTTCTTTATTCAGTCATCTATCAAAGGACACTGGTCGTTTTCATGACTTGGTCACTGTGAACAGTGCTGCGATGAACATTGGGGTACATATATCTTTGCAGACTAAGATTTTAAATTTTTTGGAGGGTGGGGGTAGGGGTAGATGCCCAGAAGAGGGATTGCTGGGTCATTTGGTAACTAGTCTTAATTTTTTGAAGAATCTTCATACTGTCTTCCATAGTGGTTGTATCCTGGTAGTCCTTTATTTTTGTTTGTTATCAAGAGAAAATACTCACTGACATAGAACTGTGACTTACATTTCACAATATAGTAGATGATTTTACTCTCTTTTGGTATTTCTGCCAGGTTTGGCAAGTGAGGATTTTTCTCCATTGGGCTGCTATGTTCTCTCAATGCCAGAAGAGTGTCATATTTCTTAGAGTTGACATGAGGGGAACATTTGTAGCAGTAAAGGAAGGGTCCAAAGCAAGAAGCAGAATGTGATAGGGAAGTGAGAGAGAGAGTGTGCTGAGATGAGGGGAAGCTGTGGGTGGAGTCTGTGGGAAGAAACTCACAGAGGGAGGATAACTCATCTGGTACAGCTGCACCAAAGTGCACACAAGTTTTGTAGTTTGTGGTGCCTTTGACCACTTCTATTTCCCCAGCCACCCTGGGGGCTGTCACAATGATGTCAAGATGCCCTGGGATATATATGCCTTTGTTTCCCGAGGTGCACACAACAGAACGCACACCAGGATTCTGTGTTTCCATTGGTTAGTAGAGAGCTGCAGGCCCCAAAGGAGTCTAAGGAGGTGTTGATCATGCAAAGTTCTGGAAGAGAAGAAACGTAATGAACCCTGAGGACCAAGTAGGACCAGGAACACAAATGCCACCAGGGGCCATTTAGTCATCTCTTAACTATGATTTACTCAGTATGTTGCCTTCATTCTCTCTTATTTCATACTCTTCTTGCACTTGTTGGAACACAGGGTCACTGACTTTCTGAGTTTTGCATCCACCGTTTTAGCCAGTAGCGAAAGAATGCCCTTTAGCTCCTTCTAGTATCAAGTCCAAAATCTTTCATCTTTTAATGACTGAGGGCAGTATGTAATTTGAATTCCTGGGTCAGACAGATAAAATCCCAAGGAAATCCCATTGGACCAGCTTAGCTCGCAAATCCATCCTAGTATGAATCATATGTAGTCAGGTGGGTGGGGTTAATAAGAACAGGGAGCTGCCCCTGCAGCTGGGTGGATGGAGCAGGCCAGCTCCCAAGAGAGGGGGAGATGTGCTTGGGAAACTTGTCACACATTTTGACTACAAGAATAGGATCATTCCGTCTATTCATGAGGCAGCAAGTCAATTCTTTTTTGTTATTGCTCTCTGAATGATCCTAATTTTATTTTCACTGAATTTCAAGTTCTTTCTTTTTGTTTTCTTGTTCTTATCAAAAGTCATAATGCAAAATAGATGCTAAAAACATTTTTGCTAAGTTGAATAGAATTTGTTTTCATGTCAATTGTGACATGCAAATGTATTTCACAATTTTCAAATAATACAGTTGAGAATTAAAGAAATTGATGTTCTAAATTTCTTTTCTGCATCAGTCATGAAAGTTTAATTTTGTAAGAAGCCATAGTCACTACTCTTTGTACTTGCTTTGCGTACACCAGTGAGCTTCAGAGATTAAGGAGAATATCTACCTACTTTCTTTTTGCAATCTATGGTAAGGTGGCTGTACAAAGTGCCAAGTGGATATTTTTGTGTTATTCATTGTTAGGTCAGGTGGTGTCCCACATTGTGTGTCACTGTCACAGCCACACAACAGGGCTCAGAATGAATGACAAAATGCCACTTCATATGGCATAGGCTTTATTGGAGAAAGAAAAAACAAGGCAGAGCCATCAAGAAGAGAAGATATGAGTCACCCACTATTATTTTTTACTACTATCTCAAGAAAGATGTACCAGAGTCCATTAGACACAATGCAGATTTGAGGTTCAGTGAGGAGACTATCCTACTAGGAGTCTTCCTTTTTATGGGGGGGATCAAAACTAAATAACTGAGATATGTACAGAGCCCTTTATGTATGCTTAATGGTTGCTAATCACTAGCATCTGTGGAGAATATGGGGCAGAGGCAATAAAACAGTAAAAGCTTAGAAGTTAATGAATCTCTCCCAAAATGTTGCCCCCGATGTTATTTGTATGCAAGGAGCAAGAACTTACTGTCTTATTCCTCCTTTGCTACAATTCCTTCCCCACTCTTAGGAGCTTCTGACATCCCTCTTTTCCTTTTTTTCTTCCAGAATGAGCTTGGGTCTGACTGTCTTATAAAAAAAAGTTTCATCTGGCTTTTCCTTCTTAATTGCTTGTTTGGCTTTTGAAATGAAATGAATCACCCTTTTTTATGGAAGTTTTTTGATTAACCTGTTGGGGGCAGCAATTTCTCAATACTTAATGACGTAGTTCCATATGGAATGGTGTTAAATTTCAAATGAATCCGTGTTGGCTTGTTTGCTTTGTCTTCTTTTTGTGGAGTGTGTTATGATGTCACTATTTTAACTCGACTTTTCCTTCCATTAACTAAAATAGTAAACCTATGAAATCAAAGTCAGATGTCTGTAAATTAACAGAGGACTATGTTTCGTGTTCAGTGAAAGAAGCAGCTGATAAATTGCCTCACAATCTAATTTAGCTCACTTTCATTATCCTGGAAATCTATAGTGAAAAATTTATTTTTCCCACTAAATCAACCAAAGAATTGAATTGTTCTGTAGCTGTTTTATGTGCTTATTTCCATACCCGACTGTAGACTCCATGAGGCCAAAGGCTATACGTTATACTATTTTTAATTTTAAAACTAGTCCAGTACTTATGACTCTATTTATATAAATACTTAATATTATGAAAGCTATTGATGTAAGTTATATTCTTGTAATGGATATTGACTAATGTGTTTATTTTAGAGAAGACATAATGCCAGGTAATTAGGACAAAAAGATAAATAAGATATAATCCCTTTATCCTCAGAAAGCTCATGTCTTTTCTTTTCTTTTTTCTTTAATTTCTGAATCCAAAGTCTTTAAGTATTTATTTGAATAAGTAATAGAGACATATGGTTCCAAATTAAAACAATAAATTGGAATTTACATTGAGAAGTGTAGCTCTTACTTATGTCTCTGCCCATCTCCCCAAAGCCAACCAATTCCCTAATTGGTAATATCTTTATTAATTCCATGTATCCTTAGAATTTCTTTACACAGACACAAGCAAATATTAATACTTACATATGTGTTGTCTTATTTTATTTATTTTCCCATACAAGAGTTAGCATATTAAATTATTCTGACTTAAATACTTATGTATTCTAAAGATCTTTTTATATCTGTACATAAAGTGTTCTTATACTATCTTTAAAATGGCTGCATACTATTTATTATGTGTATAATTGTTTAACTCTAAATTTTTCACCCTTGGCACTATGGGAAGTTTGGACTGGATATTGTTTGTTATGAAAGTTGTCCGTTGAAATGTAGAATGCTTAACGATGTCCCTGGCCTTTACCCACTGAGTGCCAGGAGCACCCCTCCCCAGTGTGACAACCAAAAATAAATCACCCTGGTTGAGAACCTCTGTTTTAAATAATCCTCTAATGAGAAACATTAGGGTTTCTTCCAATCTCTTATTATCACAAACTATTTTGTATGTGTGCAGGATATAAATTCTTAGTCATGAGATTGCTGAGTTAAAGGGAAAGTACCTTTGTAAACTTGGAAATATTGTGAAATTTCTCCCCCCACCATAGAGACATGCCATTTTGAAGTCCTGTCAACAATATATTGTGATTGGTGAAGCCAGGATGGCTCAGTGGATTAAGCATTCCCTTTGTAGCCCTGGGGTCCAAGGATCGAGTCCCAGCCCTGGGCTGTGCAGACCATATACTGAACTGGGGTGTACTTTCCATGTGGGAGGCCCCCATTCAGTTCTTGCCAGGGTGAGCTTCCCATATGGGAAGCCCTTGGTTTGGCCCTCATGAGCCTCACATTCAGGAGGCCCCTATCCCAGTTCCTGTCCTGTACTGCCTCCCCACAACTCCCACCTGTGTAGAACAAAATCATGTAGAAAACTGACAATGTACAACTATGAAAACTGCTCTGGGCCCTTCCCCTTCTCTCTGTCTCTGTCTCTCTCTGTGTCAAAAACAATAAAGCTTTAATAAAAAAATGATATATTGTGATTATCGTTCTATGTAATGAATAAAAACACAAATAAACATAAAGAATCACCAACAGGCCTGGCATACTCAGAGACCAGTGTTGCAGATGTGTGGGGCTCAATGGAAGAATGGTAGGCAATGAGGTAGGAGTAGAGATTGGGAACAGACTTCTATGACAATGGTGAGGCTTAGGATTTTGTGATGTAGGACACAATGGAGCAAATAGCAGTTTGTTAGCAGGAGAATGGGGTCTGTGTGTAAGACAAAGCTGAGGCACATGGGAAATTAATGACAGTTGGAAGGGATTTGTGGCCTGGACTAGAAGACCATTGCAGTGGTTCAGGGACAGATGTTAGAGCAGGGGTTCCCAAACCCCAGGTTACAGACCAATATTGGTCCATGGTTTGTTAAGAACCGAGCCACACAGCAGGAGGCGAGAGGTGGGCCAGCAAGAGAAGCTATATCTGTATTTACAGCTGTCCCCATCATTGGCATTATCATCTAAGATTCACCTCCTGTTATTAGATTCTCATAGGAACATGAACCTGATTGTGAACTGAGCATTTGCACTCACCCCCTATCCCTGCCCCCAGAAACATCTTCCACAGAACTGGTCCTTGGTGCCCAAAACGTTGGAAACCGCTGTGTCAGAGGAATAGGGTGGTGAGCAGATGACGCAATGTATACACAATATAATGTAGACTTGTACACCTGGAAACAATGTAATTGTTATCAACCGATGTCAACCCAATAAATTTAACAAAAAGAAAAACAAGAGGAATAGGCTAAAGCACTGAGGAGGGACACAAGGCAGAGTCCACATGGGGGACTCTTGCTCCCTTTCCAGTCCAAGTTAGATCATATCACTTCTCTGCTTACACTCTCCAGTGGCACCTAGTGACTTCTGAGTAAAAATCATTGGTTAGTACATCTCAAAAGGCACTATGTGATCTGTCAACTGTGACCCTTGGGGAAACTGAGGCTTTTCAGGAACTAGAGCTACACACAAGCTTAACTTCTTCTCATGCTCCACTGCTGTCTCTCCCCTTCTATCCTTCAGTCATACAGGCCTGAAAAGCACCAGCGTGGCTGCTTTTGAGCCAGTCAGGGCAGATGTTCACGTGGCTTTGTGAGAGGGGTGGGGTATGGACATTTGATGTGTGTCTACAGTTTCTATCCTAACCTTTAATTTAGATGGCACTGTTGAAGGCAGCAAGTAGAAATAAGTAAATTCATTCTGCTTCTTTAATTGTTAAGCTTCACGGCATGTTATTGCAATGAACATAATACTATATATCCTATTTTCTTCAGCCTTTGACTGCCACTAATTTACTAATATATGTATGTTTTGTATTAAGGTTCTCACCCAGATTCCTTTTACATTTGGCTTCTTTCATTCTGTATGGTTTGTGATTTCTCTTTTATCTCTATTTTGATTGTCCTTTTATGGTATCCTGACTAATGGCCTCCCAAAGACGTCCACCGAATCCCTGGGACCTGTGAATGTTACCTTCCACGGCAAAAGGGACCTTGTAGATCTGATTACGTTAAGGATCTTGAGATGGGGGGTTATCCTGGATTTATTTAATGGGCCTAGTGAGATCAATGGATCCTTGTGAGATCAATGAAGGAGGAGGAGTCAGAGAATCAAACAGAAGGTGATGTGACCCGGAAAGCAGAAGTTGGAGTGATGCACTTTGGTGAGGATTGGGCCATAAGCCAAGCAATGCAGGCTGCCTCCAGACAGAAGATGGAAAAGGCATGGAAAGGGATTCTCCCCTGGAGTCTCCAGAAGGACCCAGCTCTGCTGACACCTTTGACCTTAGCTTAGTGAAAGTGACTCCAGACTTCTAGCTGCCAGAATTGTAGATAATAAATGTGTTGCTTTAAGCATACATTTGTGGTAATTTGTGATAATTTAAGCATACATTTGTGGTAATTTGTGAGTAATAGGAACCTATAACTATTACAAACATCTTTTTTTTATTATCATTCTCAGGAGGTATAGGCTGGCGATCAGGAACGTGAACTTGAGGGTCAGGCTTTTGACTATTATTTACTCTCTGTGTGTGGACTTATACAGGTTATTAAATCCCAGCAAGCTTGATTTTCCTCATTTACGAAATGGCTGTATTTCTTCTTACCTTTCAGATATTTTGTGAAGATTTTTCTGGGACACATGTAAAAGCACTTCACTCAATGTCTAGTGTGGAGCTGACCTTCATTTAATAACTGTTCAAATATAAGCCCTGGAGGAGTCAGCAAAAAGTATATTAAGTAGCCTTCATTTTGCCTGCCATGCATTCAAACTAGGTTAAACTTAGTGAAATTCCACTTAGAACCTTGTTTTCAGGAACTCAACCTGCAGCGGTGATATGTTTTCTGTCACTTCCTAGTTCCTTTTTTTCTCTTTCTATTGATTATGAAAATAAAACATTTTAAGTTCTTGGATCAATAGAAAAGTTACAAATTATTTTGGGAAAGCTATATCAGTCAATTTTGGCTGCTATAACAAAATATTGTAGCCTGAGTTGCTCATAAACAATAAACCTATTTTCTTACAGTTTTGGAGGCTGGGAAATCCAAGATCAAGGTGCCAGCAGATTTGGTGTCTGGTGAGGACCCACTTCTTGGATCATAGATGGGTATATTTTCTCTGTGTCCTCATATGGCAGAAGGGGCAATGGTAGGGTGGCCAAATGTATTGTTTTAGATGGGACAGAAAACAATCGTACTGTCCTGTTTCAAACCACACACATGGTCAGCCTCCTGACACCTTGAATTGGGCCCAGTGAGACTAGGCTGACTAAACAATTTGAAATGGGACAGTACCATTGTTTTCTGTCCTGTTTAAAACTGTATGTCTGGTCAGCCTAAATGAGGGATCTTTCTGATGTCTCTTTTATAAAGACGCCACTATCATCACCTAATCACCTCCCAAAGGCCCACCTCCTAATACTAGCACTTTGAGATTAGGTTTCAACATATGAATTTTGGGGTGACCCAAACATTCAGTCTGTAGCATTTCCTTAATACAAGTATACCATACACACATACATATACATATATACATTCACACATATATATACTATATGCAATAGTGTGTATGTGTATATGTATAGATTATACTATTATATAAGATATAACTTATATCCAATACATACATACATTATAAATATATATACATATAAAGAGGTAAGTATAATATGTATAGGTATGTGATATAGTTATCTATGTATATAGTTCTATAGAGAGTGTGTGTGTATATATATATATGTGTGTGTTTGTATACACACACACACACACACACACACACACACACACATATATATGGTTTCATTAGAATGTCAATAGGACTACATGTTCCCACGTTGATAAAATGGTATTTACTCTCTCACAAACTCTCATACGATGGGCAATATATTTTCCACTTTGTGAATTTTTCTGGAATTGTTCCTACTATTACTTCTGGTCCTATTTACCTCTATCCCAAGACTTGCTCCCTTTGAGCTCTATCCTAAGGCACATGTGGTTCTTTCTCAAAAAAAAAAAAAAAAAGAGACAAGGGAGGTGGCTATATTTCCCTCAGAAAAATAATGTTAAAATGTCAGGAATATTAGCAAGAATTAAAAAGATGTAAAATAAAACCCTATTTTTGGATACTGCTTTGCTTATATTTGTTAGCAGACTCAAATTGTTCTCCATTTTTCTGTAAAGGGATTATTTAATCACAATAATTGAGATTTTCATTTCTAGGGCAATTTTAAGTGTTTTGTTAAGGCTTCACATTGATTCATTATTATTAACCCCAGGGAGCAAAGAAATGTAGAGAAACAATGTGTAAAGGGAGAGAGCTCTTTAGTGGCTGAGAGACTTAAACAGGAGAATATTAGCTATTTTAAAAATAAGGCCTTTAATACAAACAGCCTCAGGATATTCATAAACACAGAAGCTTGACACATAACAAAGCTGACTTGGGCTTTAAACATTAAAAGGATAAAATTAATGTGCTTAAGGGCCCCTTAGGTTCAAGGTTGTCTTTAAATCATTTTATGTGTACTTTCCCTTCTTAAAATATGAATAGCCATGTTGATACACAAATGACAACCCTTTATAATCACTACTGTGAAAACCTCAAGGTTAATGATACAGCTTCTATTAACATGTTATTGATTTTCTGAGATCTTTCCCTATTGCTCTACTAAAACTTAGATCCCCTCAAACATCCCCTGTACAGAGAGTACTTTAGAGACCTTGAACTCTACGTGTAAAGCATGGGCCTTTTTATGTATAGTTGTAATCAACATCTACAATGATTTATGTTTTTCCTGTCTGTCTTTTTTATGTGAGCATGAAATATTTGAAGGCAAAGGCTAAATGCCCTACTGCCTTCTGTGTCCATTGTCATGAGCATGTTTTGTGCATATGGTGTTCAATACTTGTACTGAAGAAACAAAATAAAAGAAGGCATAATGTAATTTGCTCAACTGAGTTTTCCTTTAAAAAATGTCCATGGTTGTCTCAGAAGTATTTATGTGTTAAATAGTACCAGGATGTCCGTGTCACTTTAGTAAGTGCTAATGATGTGGCTGGCTCCTTCTTGTTGAGTTCCTCTATTGAGGAGACTGAGGAGATGTGATGCCTGTCTCTGGTGGTCTACAATTCCTGTAGACAAGCAAGGAAATTGTATACAACAAGCTTGTCCAACCTGTGGCTCATGGGATGCATGAGGCCAAAATGACTTTGAATGTGGCCCAACACAAATTCATAAACTTTCTTAAAACATTATGGGATTCTTTTGTGAGATTTTATACATATGTGTGTGTGTGTGTGTGTGTGTGTATATATATATATATATTTTTTTAAGCTCATCAGCTATTGTTAGTGTTAGTGTATTTTATGTCCAGCTGAAGAATATTCTGCTTCTTCCAGTGTGGCCCAGGAAAGCGAAAATGTTGGATATCCCTGGTCTACATGATTTAAAACAGAAAAGATGTCCCTGCAAATATCAGACAATAGAGTCAATGTATTCAAACTGTTGTGGGGAGATGTAGATTAAGCATCATTTGTTTAATTTAGGTTGAATAGAGAGCACAAATGGGTAATTCCAAATAAATTCTACTTTGGGTAATGTAATGCTCAAGTTTATTACTTGAATTAATTTTGTTATCAAGTAATTGCCAAACCTGATTTCTCTTTTATTAGGCTGATACAATTGAAATATTTGTTTGAGTCACCCAGATAATTGTTATCAGCTTTTCTTTCCTGATCAATAAGTTTCAGATTAGATTCCCTTCCTATGACTAAATGAAAACAAATCAATTAGTCAGTTGGTGAGGGGGTAAAAGGAGAATCTTACAACAGATATTTCAAGAGAAAAAGAAGCAGTCAAACCATTCATGTGGAAATAATGGTTGTGAGATTTGTCTTTATGCTATCATCGGAAGCCTCATAATAGGAGGGGTGCGGGAATCTCTTTGATCTTCCAGAGTTCTCTGAGGCTCAGATCTGCTTTGACTGGCCCAAGGACTACTCAAGGAAGGAGCTAAGGGAGCTGTGGCTTAAAGTACTTCCTTTATAGGCCATTAATGGCAGCCATGAAAATGCACTTCTTACTTTGGAAAGCTAGCATCTGGTGCATATCTGATCTCTCCGGGGGTCAGCTAGTTGATGAGAGGGTTGATGCAGCCAGTTGGCATCATGAGGCATCTAAAAATGGATATTCTGAAGGAGAAGAAAATTTTTGAAATATATATTGAAAATAAATTTTGCCTGAAATTTTTTTGTTGTTGTTCTGGAGATCAACCTGCTCTTACCCAGAATGGCAAAGACAGCTCTTCTATCAAATGAAGAAGCTGCAAAACATTTGATTGAATTACCTATTTCACATTTATATCCTAGTTAAATGGAACGTACAGGGGGCACCAAAACAAACCCAGAATTACATTTTGGAGGGTGGGCACCTTGTAGTAGAGGCTTCCCCTGCTAGGTGAGTGTTATAGGAACTCATCTGCATCGGTGTACCAACGTGTGTTGTTGTGAGAGGCTGTTTTCAGCTTCAGTGAAATTTGGGGGGGCGGGGACTCTTTCAATACATTTGCCCATTCCATGATGGGTGGGTGATTTACATGAACAAATGTGCAGCATGACAACGCACCTGTTCACACCACTCTGAGCGTTCAGCAGTTTTTCACCACAAATGGCATGGCCCCTGTGCCTCACCCATCCTATTCACCTGATCTCCTCTCAAGTGACTTTTATTTTGTTTGTTTCACAAGATGAAAAAAGTCCCCGAAGAGAAAAGTTTTGCCAATGGGGAAGAGGTTAAACAGAAAACAACAGAAGCACTAAAAGGCATCAAAACCAACAAGTTCAAAAACTGTTTCGAACAGTAGAAAAAGTATTTTGATAGGTGTTTCACATCAAAGAGAGTACTTTGCAAGTGACTGAAGTTTGAACATGTAGGAATAAATATTTTCTTTATAAATATTTTATAAAGAATTATTTTTTGGGGGGGGTGTCCCCTCCTTGTACACTCAGTTACACAAAGAAAAAATTTTTTGCTAATTTCCCTTACTGTAGACTTGAGTCATCTTACATTTTTTTCATATAAAACATTTAGTTAATCTTAAGACATCTGTCCTGTGTTATTAGCCCTTCAATCATTTTTTAAAATGCAGACTAAAGCTACATAATTATCAGTTGCTAAAATGTGAATGCTTAGTTTTAAAAATGTTATATTAGATCCAAAAAGAAAGATATGTAACAGAAATATATTTGTTGTATTTCAATTAACACCATTAAAGTAAAATAATTTCTAGTCACATTACACAAACATCACTTTTTTTCTAATATGGTAGAAGAAATAACTTTATCAATTATTTTTATAAAAACTTCAAAATGTTTCAAAACATATGTATAGGTGATTGGCCTACTGATTATCACTTTAAATATAAATAGAGGAAGAAAAAAAACCTGTGAAACTATTTTAACAAGGAAATAAAAATTAGATTGCCACTTGGCCTGTCTGAATGAATTTAGTCAATCGGGTGTTCAGTTCAGACAAACTGAATCAGGAAATTGAATTCAAATTCTAAAGCAGGCAGGTCCAATCTGAGGCCCAAAACAGCTTTGGATGAGGCCCAACACAGATTCCTAAAACATTATGAGATTTCTTTGAGGCCTTTCTCTTCTTTTTTTCTTTAGCTCAACAGCTATCGTTAGTGTTAGTGTATTTTATGTGTGGCCCAAGACAATTCTTCTTCAGTGTGGTCCAAGGAAGCCAAAAGGTTGGACACCACTGGGTCTAAAGCAACTTTTGTTCTAAATAAGATCAGATCTTAAGACTTCTGTTAACTTGATATTCTCTATTTTTGAAACTTAGCTATAGTCTTTACATTTTTTATTAAAAAAGAATACACATGAAAAGAAAATATCACATTCTTTTATTTACAGACATCCCCCCTCTATATCAATTATTTTGTTTCTAAAAATTCAGAAAAGTTTTGTATCTACAATGTGTCTTCAATGAGACAGTTCTAATGCAACATATAGTGGACCATTTCTGAGCTTATGAATAGTCATGGTGTTTTTTAGTTTATAGAAGGAATTGATTATGCCCTTTTTGTTCTCCAAGTTTTTTTCCTATTTGACAACTGTATTTTGAAGAGTTACTAGCTTTATCTGGGTAATGCTTCTCAGATTTTAGTGTATGTGAACCTCCTAGGGATCTTGTTAAAATTTAGATTCTGATGCAGTAGGTCTGGCGTGGGACCTGAGGCTGTATTTCTAACAGGTTCCCAGGTGATGCATGCCAATGCTGCTGGTCTGCACCAAGCCCTTAAGTAATGCTTTATTTTCGAACTTTCTCAGGTATCTCAGCACTCTTTGAAAACCGACCTGCTGGGCAGAGTTGCGGTCCACCTGTGTAGACCGGGCACGAAAAGCACATTACAGGTGACCATTTCCTTTGTCTAGCCTTCCTACTGTTTTAAAAGTGTTCATTGTATACAATTCCCTTATCATTAGAAACTTAAAATTTTTTTGAATGAAATCCAATGCATTCTTTTCAAGCAGAGGTCTCCAAACTTTTCAGCCTGCGGGTCGCATTAACTATCAAACAGCAGTTTGGGGGCCGACTACACACTCAAGGTCCAAATAAAAAAGAATCAAAACATAAATATTGTTTTTAATTATTTATTTAATATTATTTTATTCAGATAAAAAGGTCTCCACGAGCCGGATGAGAGGGCCTCACGGGCTGCATCCTGCCCGCGGGCCGTAGTTTGGAGACCCCTGCAAGAAAAAGAATCTTAAAAAAATCTGACTTTAAAATTCAAGATTCTAAAAATGAATCTCAGAATTATAAAACTATTTAAAAGAATGTAAAATTCTACTTTAAAAAGAAATTAAGAAGGTAAAATTTGTAAATATTGAATGAAGCGTATTAACAGTTCCTTAAAATTCATAAAATAACAAAATAGGATTTTTTGTTCCCAGGAACAGATTTGTTTTATTTCCTGAATAACAATATTTATAAAAAGTTTATATCCAGGACTTCAGAATTTCTCCTTCTCTCTCTTTCTCAATAAGGGCATTTTAAATTTAGTATAAAATATAATATTGTCCATAATTCTGGGGAGGGAGAGTGTTATTTATTTTAACTCTTGATCTGGCCTGTTTACTCATAGCACTGTGGTAAGCAAAACATGTCATCTTTTCTGTATGAGAAGAGAGATTTGAAAGTCTATAAATTTAAAAATTTCATAAGGAGTTGTGAAAAGTCAGAAGTACAAGAGGGATTTTCCACTCAGCAGCATAAAAGTACTTTTTGTTTAATATTCAAGGACCATGCATTAAAAATGGAAGCCTCATTTGAGCTTCAACTTCATTCTCTTGTTTTGATCATTAATTTGATTTTTTTTGGAATAAAATATTTTAAATAGCAAACATACTTTTAAAGGGATACACTTTCTGATTTCATAAATGATTTAGATGTGTGGCTTTCGATGTGTAGTCCTTGAACCCAGCAGATTCAACAGGGAACTTGTTAAGAGATGCAAATAGTCAGGTAGCCAGGACGCCAGAACTACTGAATCAGAAACTCTGGGGCTGGGGCTCAGTCATCTGAAGTTTAAGAAGCTATCCTGGTGATTCTAATGGAAGTTTAGTTAAAATAAGTAAGTTGTTCTCAATGGGGGTGATTTTGCTCCCCACTCCCTCCTGGAGACTTTCGGCAAAGTCTGGAGACATTTTTGGTCATCAGGACTTGGGGAAAGAGTGCTACTGCCATCTAGTGGCTAGAGGCCAGGAGCTGTTCAACATTTTACAGTGCAGCCCCCACAATAAAGAACTAACCAGCTCAACATGTCAAGAATAATGAGGTTGAGAAGTCATGCACTTAACTCTTTAGGAGAAATTTGCTGAAAGCAGATAAATTTGGTTAAGGGACAGGCAGCATGGGTTAGGGAATGAGTAAAGGTCTAGAATTCAGGTTCTGGTTCTGCTAATTAATAATTGTGATTTTGTGTACATTCTTAATCTTTCTGTTTCAGCTATCTCATTTATAAAATGAGAATGATCCAAGTTTATTGCCTGGATTGCTATGAGAATCAAATGAGATCTTGTATACGGACACACTTTGTTAACTGTAACGCTAATTAAATTGAACCCAAGGACTTTTTCAGTGGGAGAAACACATAAACCAGATGTGGGAGTAGGATACTATAAAAGGTTAGAGCATCCGATGCAGTTGTCTGAAAAGAACCAGATTTCTTCATGTAAATCTGATTTGTGTTGGTGGTTTTTCCCTTAGTACTTCTTATATCCTTTCATGTACTTCATTTTAGCTCTTCTTACTTTCAAGTAATTTCATGATACAAAAATAAGGGTATATAGCTTGCCTCTCACTTTTTCTGACACTAGTAATTTTAAACTTTATTCTGCATCAGAATTATTCTTGTTTATATATGTGTGTGTGTGTGTGTGTGTGTGTGTGTGTGTGTGTGTGTACACATACATACATGAGGTCTACTCTCAAAAAAATGTTAAGTGTATTTAGGCTGACCAGATGTTCTGTTCTAAACAGGACAGAAAACAAAGGTCAGCCTAGTCTCACTGGGCCAAATTCAGTTTCTCAGTAGGCTGACCATAGGTACCATTTGAATTGAGACAGTACCATTGTTTTCTATTCTGTTAAAAACGGGACTGGTCAGCCTATTAATATAATACAATACTATATATTATATTATATATTCTATTCTGTTAAAAATGGGACTGGTCAGCCTATTAATATAATACAATACTATATATATATAATATTATATTATATAATACAATACAATATATTAATATAATATAATACAATGCATTGTAGGCAGATTGTACAGAAGGTCTGTAGAGAATATTCATTTTGCTTATTTGAAACTTTACACCTGTTGATTAGTAATTCTCCATTTCCCCCTCCCGCTGGGCCCTTGGAAACCACCATTCTATTCTCTGCTTCTATGATTTTGAGTATTTTAGCTACCTCATGTAAGTGAAATTATGCAGTATTTGTCTTGTGGCTGGCTTACTTCACTTAGTATAATGTCCACAAAGTTCAAACATGTTGTTGCATATTGCAAAATTTCTTTCTTTTTAAATACTAAATCATTAATAATGTACATGGACCTCTAGGCTGTTTACACATGATAGCCTCTTGGCTATCATGAACATTAGTACATGGAACATGGGACAATAAATATCTTTTTGAGATCCTGATTTCTCTCTGTCTCTCTTTTTTCATTTTTTACAAATACCTAGAAGTATGATTACTGGATCATATAGTAGCTCTACTTTTAATTTTTTGAGTGACCTGCAGACTTCTTTCCATAGTGGCTGGGTAACCACAGAACCAGCTCAAAATCTTATTCCCACCGTCCACATCCAAATCAAAGGACACAGAACTTGAACACCAGAACCCTTTCAGAAGCAAAGTATCTGAAGATCTGGTGCTGAAGCCTCTTACCATATCTTCCCATAAATGCTCAAATTCCAAAGCCTTTCCATTGAAACCCACCCAGTTCTCACCTCTGCATACCAGCTTTTACTTCTCTAACTCTTTGAATCCCACCCCAAACCCTTGCTCAGGGAGACAGATGTGAGCTTTGCCTCCTGTTTCCTTGCTGGTTGACTTTGCAATAAAACCTTCTATTTTCTCAAAAGTCAATGTCTTGGTATTGGTTTCTATGAATGACAGGGGGTGAACTTTTACTTGGCAATAAGTTGTGCAATTTTATATTTCCACCATCAGTGTACAAGGGTTCCAATTTCTCCACATCCTCACCAACACTTGTCTTTATTGGAAAAGTCTTATTAAAGCACAAATTGCTCGGCTCAATTACCCTAGCACTTATCCGTATGTCTGGGAGGGATTCAAGAAGTTACGTTTTTCTAACAAAGTCCCAGGTAATGCTGATGCTTTGTCTGGGGAACCACATTTTTAAGAACTACTTTGTCCCCTATCATTGAGTGAAGGGAAGAAGATAATGGTTAAAGTTAATAATTTCTATTGTCACTGTCAAGCTTTGGCTTCAGTGGTTCTTTGCCAAGACTCTTTTTACATAAGGAATAGCTTTTCTTTTACTTGCCAAGTGAAACCATCTTCTTTATTAAGTCCTTGCCAAAAAAGGTCCATTTATTTCTCTTTCCTATTCTCAATGATGTTAACAATTTTAGCAATTTAGTGTATTGATAATGGCTTTGGCTTGTTCGTGGTTAATTGAGGGCACTCTGCCTTTGCAGTCATGATGCACACTTGGCTTAAACAAATACAGAATGTATTTTAGATAAAGAATAGCTTTGACTTTCGGTGTTTGTCTTTAATTCAGGAATGAATGTGCTATCCCAAAAGCAAAAACATGAAAATTGAAGACGCAGGTGTGACCTGAAGCTTTTGTTATTTGAAATGTTTTTCACAGTGTGCCTTACAGACTATTTGCCTAAGAGTAAATTGGGATAGATGCTTAAATGCAGTTTTCTGGGCCTCACTCCAGAAGGGAGGTTGTCAGACATCAGTTGTTGTGAAGGAACTCTGAGAAATGGCTTTGCAGAGCTCTGGACAGAGTGATATCAGCGAAGAGGCGTTTTCTACCACCTTCCTCTATAAGGATACTGATAAGCCTACATTGACATATCATTTCTACCCCAATTCCAAGTGTACATTAGGGCTCACAGTTGGTGGTGTGCCTCCCATAAGTTTGGATAAATGTATAACACCATATACCCATTATTATAGTATCATACAGAGCATTTCCACTGCCTTAAAAATCCTCTGTGTTGGTTTCATTCTTGGGTCCCCATTGTACTGTGCAGATTATGACATAACACAAATTTGCTGAATAATTATCTGCTATATATTAAGGTCCATTTTTCATATCCATGTCTCTTATAATAACTAGATGTTTACATTGAGGAATCATAGAGATTGTTTAGTTTCCCTTGCTTTTGTTTCAATTGGGGATGCCAAGGTACAAAATGGATAGGGTGCTTGGTCAAGGTCTCCCATCTAGCTAAGGACAGAGATACAACTAAATATCAAACATTTCTGCATTCTATAACATTCCTCTGTCATTTCACAGATTGAACACAGGGTACATTTTGGGGTCCTGATTCTACTTAATACCATTGTCAATTTTGTTCATTAGTGCCTAGTTACACGCCCTTGAGTAAGTTTTTTTCATGAAAGGCATTAGCAATTGTTTTCTTAATCTGTTACCTCTTGTTTTCTGGCCACATCGAACTGTTCACTTCCAGTCCCTGAATAAAACGTGTTTTTACGCCTTTGCACCTTTGCTTACCGGTATGTTGTCTCAGCTTCTTAGAATGTCCTTCCTTTCCCCCATTCAGTCTTCAAATCCTGGTTTGGTAGACTTCATGATCTAACCCAACCCATTACTTACTCTTTCCTCTGAATTTTTGAAGCATTCCAAATATAATTTGTCAAATTGTATGAGAGGCACCATCTCCTCTCATAGGCAACTAATTGATAATAATTGCTAATGATAAGTTGAGGTCTCAAAGGAGACATATACATAAACAATACAAGATCCTCCTTTATTTATTTTGAATCTTTCTTATGTAGAACCAGGACCACCAAATGTACTGAAGGAAAGAAGATTCTCCCTTTTTATTGCTGTGTAGCATATTCAAGCCACAGGACCCTTTTAGTCCTCAGGGCTCAGAATTCTATGCTGAACCCTGACTAAAATCTACTGTTCAGTTCTGATTTCTGAACTCAGAAAGATCCTTTTCTAATGTTGGTGACAAAATAAATGTCCTGTTTTCTGCGAAATTTTGCTTTTTATGTATGTACAGGTCATCTTTCTGCACACATCACAGCCCCCACAATATAACAAGATTTTGCCAATTTAATAATTATAGCATGCAGCAAGAACCAAACACATTAAAGCCTGGTTACAAGCTACCCTCCCACCAACTAGAAGGCACTCAGTAAATATTGGTTGAATAAACACCACAGGGAATAAAGGAAATTAATCTATAATTTCACATGGCAATGAAAGCAAACATATTTTACTCCGGGGAGCAAGGCCTGCTCAATATTTTTTTAATGCCTTAGTTGAGGTAAAACATTTACCCTTCTCAAATGAAGCATAAATCTAACAATATTTATTATAACAATTAACTTTTTAATCTCCTTCCAATCAACTGCTTTGTCTCTAGTCATAGCCTACATTATATCCTATAGGCTGCATATATCCCTTATCTTTATACTTAAATTTTTTAATTATACTTAATATAGACTTAATATGTTCCATATTTGCTTTTTTCTTGCATTTAATTAATGTAGATATATGCAGATTATGTATTTATTTGTGTGTTAAAAATTCGATTCATGTCTGTTGAAGGAAATAGTGATCTGGAATCTAGGATCCATTCTGCCTTTAGTGAATGAGTGTCTTGTGATCTCTTGAGAATCCCTGAACTATGTGAAGTTTTAATAATCATAGTTTCTACTGAACTTTCCATTAATATTAATCAGTGGTTATAAAGAGTTGGTCTTTGTATTAATAAAAGATATGTATCTATGAGGAATAGAGTGAACCTTTCACACTTGCTAGACTGGAATATATAGTTTATATTTTTTCTCTGTTGTAATATTAATATGTGTAGACAACTCTCAAGTAAACTTTATTGCCATTAATTAATTAATGGCAGGCAATTATTTTCAAAAAATTCATTTCCAAAGCTGATCAACTTTCTCTTCAACATTGCCTATTTAGACAGTCAAATATTT